>CATIWO010063343.1:0-18097 GCA_949673435.1 Macaranga tanarius | reverse complement strand
ATTTGATTCAAATAGGAAGAAGCAGAAACGAAAACATATAACCACTCACATGTTTCTCCTGCCGAATCCCTCTTGTTCTTGTTGATGTTGCTTCTGAAACTTCCAGACAAAAGCTTTCCTCTTTCTCTTTCTCCTTCTTCTTCTTTCTCTTCTCTTTTCTTCTCTCTTTCCCGTTTCTTTCTCTTTTGTTTTGTTTTGTTTTCTGCAGAAGCTTTGCTTCTCTTTTCTTCTTATCTTATCCTTTTCTTTTCTTATTCTTATATCTTCTTTCTTTCCTCTTAATCCTTCTTCTTTTGTTTCTTTCAATTTCGTCCTTATAACTTCCTCTAATAACATCAAGTCTTAATACCATATAACATATCTCATCGGTTCTCATCTTAACACATTAGAATCTCTTATCATCTTCAATTCCATGCCACAAGTTCATTCAATATCAATTATTGACTTATTTACTAAAGAATCAAACTCCAAAGCACTATTCATAACAGTGGCAAATAAATCTTAAATCCTCAATTGTGATTAACAACAGTAATAATACGCTTAATTGCATTAATGAACAGTAATACAGGACACGGATGTTACAGAAGTGATACCATGAATTCTTTTTTTTTTTAAAAAAAGGCAAAAGATAAGCATTTTTTTTTCTAATGTTCACCTCCTATTACCCATAATAATTCTAGTGATTGAATCTATTTAATTATTCCGAGAGAAAATAAAATATTTAATTGAAGTGATGATAAATATTCGAGTAAGTATTAATTTAATTTGAGACATGTATTTGTATTTAAAATAAGATTTCAAAATGAAAGTTAAGCATAATGTAATGAATGATCTCAATGTTTTTCCTAATTTTATATACAGTCATAAGAAATTCACAAAGGAAATTCAAAATTCTTTCATGCTGGTTTTGATTTATGTTTTTACTTTGAATATCATATAAGATGATTATACATAAATACTTAGTGTAGTGTAGGATCTACATTTTTTTTTTTTTTGAAATTTTCATAATTAGGAATGAGGAAATAAATTACAGCAAAAGTATATCAAAATACAGAGGTGTGTTATCCACCTTATTTTTTTTTTCTGAAATAATTCCATGATGGTTTTCATTTATATTTTTACTTTGAATATCATATAATATAATATAATTAAACATAAATTACTTAGTATAGGATCTGCATTTTTTTTTTTTTTTGATTCTCATTACTAGGAATAAAGAAATAAATTCTCACAAAAAAAAAAAGAAATAAATAAATTAGCTAATAAAGAAATGTGTTTTTCTTTTTATCAAAATACAGAGATGTGTTGTCCACCTTAATTAATTTTTTTTTTGAAACATAAACTTCATTGATGAACAGAATCAGCAAACAAAAGATTCATATATATATATATATATATATATATAAGAGCGGTCCATGCAAAAAGAGATTCAGTTTTTTTAAAGCTGGTGAAGCAAGCCAATATTTGCAGGCCTATTGCCATTTCTCTTAACAAAAAAAAAAAAAAATATACAGATTCAAAAGCAAGAACCAAATCTAAAAATTCTTGCTAAATCTTAAAGTTCTTGCCAATTCTTCTGCTCAAATAGCTGCTACTCATAGAGGCCATATACATCATCCATCTCCCCGCAAGAAAGGCATGCAACCAAAAAATATTGAGAGGCACATCCATTATATAATGATTAAACCTTTGCCCAAAGTCCATGCATGCTTCGGGTGTAGGATAAAAATTGCTACAAATGAGAATAAAATATGAGAGAAGACTTCATTTCTTGAACTTTAATTTCACTTTTAAGTACAGCAGACTTTAATTTCACCATTTGAGCACTTACACTTTTAATTTTTGTCACATTAAAGATTTTTTTCTGAACTTTCGCGAGTCGAGTCCCTTGTCTTGAATCAATCTCGTCTCGTGTAAACTTTTAATTGTTGTTATATCACAGCTTGTTAATTAATATAACAGTAGCAGCAGCAAGGCAGCAGTTTAATTAGCGGATAGCAAGAGCAGCAGTAGTCCAAGTTCAGCTTTGATTACTGCTGCTACCTCTCTTGTTATCTGCTAAACTGCTTCTGCCTGCTGCTGCTGCTGTTATATTAATAAGCTGTAATATGTTAATTTGTTGTAATTCTTCAATGCTTGAACGCACTGCCAAAAATAAACCGCAATGTGACAAAAACTACAAGTACGTACCAGAGCGCAATGAAAGGAAACTTTATACTATAAAATGTTTCTAAATTTTGGACTTATATATATATAGTGTTCAACGCTTAACAAGTTAAACTAAAATTATAAACAAATTATAAGAAAATGTTCATTTAAAGCACATAAACTATTAATTTTAAGAATGACACCAAAAGAAATTATTTTTTGAAAAATGGGTTCTTTCGACTAAAACAATATAACGTTCAAACAATCATCATATGAGTATAAAAGTAAAAGTTTTTCTTAATTATGGTGTAATTAGCTTTTTGAAAAACTAGTTTCGAATTTGTAAAACTAATTTATAAAAAAATAAATTAGCAATTAGGGAACAAAAAGCTGTAAACAAAATAGGAAGAGCCTCATAACAATCATTTGGTTATATTGGTGGATTATTTTCACTAAACTTATTCTTATATATATATATATATATTATATGACAAATACACAATTGAAAACAAATATATATGCATCAAAGCCTCTCATGATGTAAGCTACTTGGTATCTTTGGTTCAAACTCTATGTAATGCTTGTGGAATTAGGAAGAAAAATGAGAAGCATTCTTCCTCATTGCACAAGCATCACATAGTGTTTGCAAAATACTATTCTGACTCCTACTTCTATATGCAATTATACAATGCATAGTTTTCAATTTAATTTGATGTAAACTTCTTGGTATCTTTGGATCAAACTCAATGCAATGCTTGTGGAATTAGGAAGAAAATGAGAAGCAGTCTTCCTCATTCCACAAGCATCACATTGTGTTTGGAAGATACATTCACTCTAATTGGATATGTAAGTTTGCAATGGGGGATGTCAAATGAGCACGTTTACTTCTCAATTTATAGGCTAATTTCTCAACCACCATCACCATAATATTAAATGCATTTCTCTAATTTTGCTAACTACACAACAGATAATTTTCATAATCATAATTTACATATTAGGAAAATAAGGAAAAAAAATCTTAAGATAGTTTATTGGTAAAATGGGGATCATTATTTTTTGTTTGTAGTTCTAGCCTTGTATATATAGTGGAAGCGTTATTTTGTTTTCTCATCCTAATTTTAGTAACTATCATGCTTTTTTAATCAAATTAAACTATAATTTTAGAAGTCGATGCTCAAAGTAAATAAATTAATTAAGTTTTCGTAAAATAGTTGTTCGAACTTAATCGATCAAAATAGTAAATTTTTAGATTGTTTTAATGATTACAATATTAGTTAAAATGAACTTCACCACTCGAGTTTATTAAATTTATAACCAATTAGATACATTCAGCTTTTTCGGCACTTTTACGGTAAGCAATATAATAAATTGATTAAACAATTCAATACATAGCATATATAGCAAGTAAAATTTTGACTTATTTAATTAATATGATCAAAGAAAAACTAACATTATTACTCGAGTTCAAATTAATGATAAGTATTTGAATAACTAATAATTGATTTAATGGTAAGTATTCTAGTAATTAAATATGATACGTCCATCTAAATATAAAATAAAATTTTAAAATGAAAGTAAGCAAAATGTCCTGAATTATCTCGATTTTTTTTCTTAATTATACATATGTACCCTTTATTGTCAGTCATAAGAAATTCACAGATTAAAAGCAAAAGAAATTCAAAATAATCTCATGCTGGTTTTGTTCTTATATTTTTACTGTGAATATTATAGAAGATTAAACATAAATTACTTAGTATGAAATCTACATTTTCTTTTTGGTCAGTCCACCATTTTTTGTTCTTAAAGGAGCAAGATTATAGCCAGCAATGCCTAAGATGTTAGAATAAAAAATCAAAACAATATACAATAACATAAAAATCCAAATCCATATGTATAATTAGATTGACTTCCCTTTTTTAGCATTTTCCACCAATTTTCTTGCCTCTTGTTCTATGCTTTCCAAACATAACCATTTACCAATTAAAAATTGCACAAATGACAAAAGTCATTGGCAAATTGCCATGTTATATACCATATACCAAATATATATGTTTTTCCATGTACACACAACTTGCCACAAAAAGAAAAAATAATGATAATAATAATACTTTTATTTAATAGTTATATTGTTATACTAAAATTTGCTGTTAAACGCTTTATATGAGTTTAATTTATTTTTAGTTATAGATATACACACATGTTATAATTATTTTTAAATATGTTAATTTTTTTAATTGTAAAATGTTAACTAATTAATTTTGAGGTATTCATGAACTTTTAAGTCGGGTTCATTCAATGTATTCTATAATTATTTTATTTTTTACAGAGTAAATTTTACTTTGTTAATAATCGTCATCGAATGATTTAATACACTCTCATTCAATGATAATAAAAGTAAAGTAAAAACAAAATCATCTTCGAATTTCTCGTTGATTATTCATCATAGTAAATCAAATTTACTATTATAATTAAATTAAATTTATTTAATTAATAAATGAGTCGGAAGATAAGATGTATTCTTCATCATAATACATCAAAATGCTTTTTTATTATTTAGATTTCATTTATTAATTAAACTTAAAATTTAATTAAATTTAAAATAGCTCGGCTTGAGTTGCAGCAATACATGGCAGGAACAAAGGGTTACAATACTTAATGGTCCGTTTAGTTTGGGTCAAGCCCCAAATGTATAATTTGACCCAAAACCAAATTGAGGAGAAATCCGATCCAGTTCAAAATGGTACTTTCAAAATACGGGTAGCCGGTAGCCCACCCGATTCTTTTTCAAACCTTAAAAAACGGTGTCGTTTGTTCTCTTGTAGTATGCCTCACCATCCTCCTCCTCCTTCTTGGATGCTTGTCGTTCATCTTCACCATCGTCAACAGAGCGTTTAAATTATTTGTATTCAGATCCAGGTTTGTTCTCTCTCTTTTTGCTTCTCTCAATTGTGTTCAATATTTTTTGTATACAAGAATATGGATATTTGAATCCTAATTTATTTTATCTGTCACTTGATGTTATGCCAATCATTATCATACCCATCAATCAATTTTACATAAAGATCGAATTTTTACATTCGGGTATATCCAATTTTGTGAAAAAGATTACAACTTTACATCTGGGTATCTTTCAGTAGGTAAGATTTTGTATGATTTTTGCAGTAGTAGTTAGGACCTTCTTTTTTATGCATTTGATAGTTAAGAAGATGGTTCTGATGTTACTGTGACTGTGTGTGCAGATGTGTATGCTGGTGTCATTTGATGTTTGATTGCTGAATTATTATTATTAATATGAATAAGCTAGTTGAATTTGGAAGGAAAGCTCTTTTTTATGTGAGGGTTCTTTCTGGATATGAAGAACGTAGAATTCGAAATTATAGATTGCAGCTTGAGAATCGTCTCATACAGGTTAGCTAACTGTTGCTTATTAATTTCACTCATGCTTCTTTGTTGCGTTTCTGTGATGAATATGTTTGTTTCTTGACTGATATTGGTAATATTTTTTTTCTTTTGATTTGATTATGATTGCTTACTGTAAATGCACCTGCATTAGAAACAATGGTACATTGTTGCGTTGAATTATTAACATGGATGTCATTCTGGTTTACTTGCATAGTTGTTATATGTGTTTTGAAGTCTGGCCAACAAGTTTTCTAAAAAGTAATCTTGATCGTCATTTGATACTTAAATGAGCAAACTGAGCATATTATGAATGAATTAGTGTCAAATAAGTGCAGATGAGAATATCATGCTTGTGTTTGCAGGCATTCCATTTTTACTGTTAATGGGCAGACAATACTACGACCTAGACTAGTTTCACCTTAAGATGTAAATTTAATTGATCGGAGGTGTAAAATCAGTAGGCCGCACTGTAAATAAAGGGGCATCTCTTATTAGATTCGGGGAAACTTGCGTGCTGATTAGTGTTAACTTGTGTCTACTTCCTTACTCTTGAGGTTTACTTGAAAATCTTTGGTTACCTTTTTCATTTTTAGAACAATTAATTTATGGAAATTATGGGATCCCTGTGCTCTTTATTGGAATTAACGACTCTTGTCACTGGCTTTCTGTGTCTTTGCTCTGCTTCTTATTTTGAGTATTTTCATTGCAAGTAAAAAGTGTCACAGGTCAAAATCTATGTAGTCCCATGGTCAATAGTGAAAGTGTGGTATGAGAGATGCCAACAGATTCCTTTTTTTTAATGCTTAGGATTTCAATTTTTGTAACTTCTAAGTCCTGTTCGGTCATCCTTTGGTTTGTGTTCTGGATGGTTATTTAAGAGAAAGTGTATTCTGAACAAAAGCAATGGCCCTGGCTTTTTTGTATTGTTATATAAAATTATTTATTGTAGAACTAGGCCATTGAGTGATTTACATTCTATAGGAACAATTAAGATGAAATAGTAAGCAAAGTGTAAGATGAAAATGAGGTAAAGTTAGGGAAGGGAGTAGTTAATTTTCTATCACTTTGATCAATAATCAGGAAGAAAAGATAAGAAAAGAAAGTGGTGAAATGCTTTGGAAGGCAAAAACTCATTAAAATGTACTTTCCTTCCCATTTGTGGATACCTTTGAGCAGAAGTCTTTTGCACTTTTTGAAGCATTGTTCTTTTCAGCTATCAATTCCTTTCCACAATTTTTTTATTTGCTCAATATCTATTTCCTTTCTTTTCCTTCTATCACTTTGTCTTACATTTAAATTCCTCTCTACCAAATGAAGTGTGGTTATTTTCCCATTCTCATGTCACTTCTATTTTGCATTATGCATATTTTGGTACTTGATTATAGTTAGACCTTGCAGTCTGGTGAATAATATTAAAAGGTTGATCCTTTTTCAAGTTAGGGTTTTTGAATTGCATAAACACACACACGTGCTCACACATAATGATTTGTGAGGCCCCTTCCAGACAATTGTAGCTGTTGCTATTACAGTTTGGATTTTGAGCCTTCAAAAGAAGACAGAAAGTGAAAACTTTCAAATGGATCAAACAGCTTTATTACACGTTTGTATCCACTTTTAAATAAATCATAAGTACTTGCCTTGTTTGAGGGATTCTTATATGGAGAAGTTGTTGAACTTATAAATCCATGCTACAATTTTTGTTCTTTTACGAATGCTTCATGTATTGTTGTATTTAACTTTTTTGGGAATCACATTTTCCAGGGTGATGCATTATATGTGAAAATTTTGCCACTTGATTTTATTTTCGGGCTACTTTCAATCTGGATAAGCTCTTACTCTATGTATAGGCACAAGAAAGAAAGGCAGCATTGAGAAGGATCCCTGAGCAAGCTGTATTAGCGGAAGTTCGCCGAATGGTTGAGGAAATGCAAACTTTAAATCAGAAGCTAGAAGAAACTGTAAGTATTAAGAAACTGTTAGTAAATCTATAAGTGCATGTGACTCTATCCAGGAATTAGCTTCTTATAAATTCAGCGTTTCTGCGTAGAATCTTCATTCTCCATGAAAACCTTATAGTGCAACATAGAAAATAACAAAATTCTTAAGTTGTTGGGCCTTTTCTTGGTTTACCTGTTTCCATGTTTCCAGAATATTTGTTTTTGCAAAACTAGCTAAGGACTTGTTAGGCAAGTGATTGGATGTTTTTAACAATTTTTTTTTTTTTTTTTTTTCGGAAGGGAAACTGGAAACTTCATTAGCTAGAATGCTGAAGATACAAAGCATGAACAATAAAAGGTGGGGCAATATGCTCCCAAACCATTTGAGAAATGTCTCCTGATACCAAATTTCAGTTAATCTCTTTTGTTTGTCATAACTCCAATGGCAGAAAAAGAAAAGAGAGGAAAAAAAGATACCAAATCTATTGATTTGCTACCTTGCTTAGGCATGACGGGATCTAAATTGTTAAAATTGCTGTTAGTTAACTGCTCAGTTGATTAATGTTGTTACATTAGAGTAAGTAGCATGGGCCAGTTTTCCATTTAGAAGGAGGAAGGTGGGAAGCTAACAATTATTTATTGACTCTACTTAAAATCAGACTTTTTAAGCATGATGAGGATTGGTTTTCAATAGGATGAGTAAATAGCTCCGCGAGAACCAAAAGGCTAATGACAATTGACAAGATTCAAGGCCTTGAAGACTGTATATACTGCATCTTCTTCCTTATTCTTCCTCTCATCATCTTGTGCTAAATATATAAAAGATTTTAATGATCATGATATCAAATGTCTTCTTCTCTACTTATATACACGTATTTAATGAGAAAATGGACTTCCGAAGAATGAATTAGGCCTGATTGGTCCTATCATGTTATTCAAATATGATCATGTCAATGTGCAGGAGGCTGCTATTGAGGACTACTTTAAGCCAGTTGACAAGGAAGCTGAAATTATAATGAAGATGCAACTTGATGGGGAGGAGAAGACAATGAGAGAGATGATGAAGGCTATGCAAACACAGGCCATACTTGAAAGAGCTGAAGCAGAAAAGACTGCAAATGCACAACACACAGACATGAGCACCCATAGCCAGGAGGCAGAATCCGCAACAAAGCAGCAAGCTCAAATGAGATAATTCCATGAACTTGGTTCAACTTAGTATAGCAACAGTTTTGTAAGAGTGTATGGCTAATGCCCTTTGTATTTCTTTTTGGATATGATTTCTGAGATCTAATACAATGAATCCACTTGAGCAGTGTCAATAATTGAAAAAAACATTTCGCCAATTTATGCGAAAGTTTCTCTATTCAACAGTGATTGTTGTTTTTCAAAACCTTTTAGTTGAGTCTTTTGTCAGTAGATGATGTTCATGCCATAAGTGACGAGGAATGTTGTTACAAAATTTTTGCATATTGTACTTGGAATTTGGCTATGCATAAGAAATGATGCGATAAAATGGTAACTTTGTTGAAAAAGAAAATGAAGATATCCAATAAGTTGCATTTTGATTTCGCAAACTGTAAACTGGGTCTTGGTTTGGGTGGCATAAAATGAAGATGAGGATTATAAAAATGATGAATGTTAGGTAAAACTATGTTTAATCTAAAACTACTCAAATATGTAACCACATGAAGGAAAAGTCATTGTTGGTCCATTGAGATTTCTTTTTCCTTTTTCAATGTGATTAGGTGACCATTGTGAGTTGTGATTTTATCACTTGTCAAAAGAGTGACAGTCTCAGAAGATGCAATGGCAGATGACTAGGTCCATGGCTACCCTCAATTAGGCGGATCAGAAATGTTTCCCTGCCATGTTCATAGACATGGGACCTCACTAGTTGATTTCAACAGAGGTTTTATCATAAGAAAATTTGATTAAGAATTGCCAAGAACTATTGGTCCCATCCTTATGTAATCTTGAATGGCCAAATTAGCCCACTTTCAATTTTCATGTTCCACTTTCAAACCGACCATAAGGGCACATGATATTATGCATTATTTTTCTTTAAACTTAATACATGCACAATCTTTTACTCTTAATATATTTTGTTAGTTTGTCCTTTTAATTTATGATTTAATTATTTTAACATATTAATTTATTAAAAATATAATTTATAAATATTTTTTTTTAACAATTTTAAGTTCGACTAACAAAATATTATTTAAACACTTAAGATAGTGTTAAAAAAATATTAATAAATTTTATTTTTTAAAAAGTGAAATATTAATAAATTTAAGAAACTAAAAAAATATATCATATAGCCCTTTATGCATTATAAATAACTTAACTATAAATATCTTCATCTAATCTTTAAATTTCTCAATCATAATTTCAATTTCATTAGGTACTTAAGCTTAATTAAGGATGTAAACAGCATTATCTCCTAATTAAACTATCAAACAAAAGAAAAGAAGATTTGAAAGTTTACTTAAAAATTTGGCAAGTCCATTCATAGGCTGATCCATTATTATTGTCTTGATAGATGATGATTAGTCCTTGAAGCAAATTTTAAATAAGGAGAGAAAAAATTACTTCTTTCCTATGCACCTTGTACTCATTTATGACCATAGAATAAATTATAGTATAGTTTTGATGATATGGTGCCTAGTAGGCATCATCAAAATTAAACTTTACCCTTTTTTTTTTTTTGTATTTATGTCCTTTGTCTACTAAATATTCTCAAACCGTCCAAATATCTTATACATTTTTTTTCTTCATGGAATTCCATAACAACCACACCATTTATCTTGATATTCACTAAAAAATGAAACGGAAAAATTCGTTACTATTTTTATAATTAATTAAAATTAGCAACAAAATGTAACAAAATTTTATATATTTAATAGTTATTTTAATTAATGATAAATATGATGCTACGGTATATTTATTTTTCTTAGTAAAAATATGACCAAAATTTATTAAATTTTACTTGAATTATATTTATTTGGCAGTCGAAAAAAGATGTACAATTTTTTTTATTATTTTTCTCTAAATTAATGATTTTGAAAATCAGTAATTCGATAAAAAAATTTTTAATCTTGTAGTATAAAAATAACTACGAACTTGAATTTTAGGGTTTTACTCTAAAATTCAAGAACACATGAGACTGACATTAATGGAAAAAGATTAGTTGGTGGATGGACAAATGCTTTGTGGATTGATTGGGATTGCATGTGGGACATGAAAAGATCATAGATAAAAAATTACAAAATATAAATAAGAAGGCATGCTAAATGTACATAATTTATTTTAATTTCAATCTATATATCATAAGAGGTCTATGGTAATCATAGTATCATCTTGGTATAAATTATGATAGGTTGAGTGCAACATGGATGAATTTTGATATTTAGCAATTAGCAGAGTGCATATACCGAATAGAAAAAATATTTTTAAAATTCATTATAAAAATAAAGTAATTGAGATAACGTGTAAAGTTGTTTCAAATATTATTTAAAAAGTTAACATAAAATTATTTTTATGATGCTTTTTCTTTTTTTCTTTTTTTTTAAAAAAAGGGTATAGTGAAACAAACTAGAAGATGATGTTAGTGTGCTTAATACTAAATGATTAAAAAGATATTTTTTCTTTCATTGTCATTGCTATATTAGTATAAGAAAATTATCAACATTTTAAATTGTGAATTAAGTATGAAAGAACAATGTTACTTAATTTTCTTAAATAAGTGGGACATCAATAGGTCCTTTGATAATGGAAAAGAAGAGAAGAAAAAAAGGGAAATGGTAACAATAATAGAATGGAAAAAAGAAAGGAGTGAAGGAAAAGGATGGAAGAGTATCATACAACAAACATCCAATCCCACCGCCCTAATCTTACCAACTCATCTTTGCAATCCTTCCCTTACCTTTCCAAATTTCAACTTGTTAATGCTTTAAGAAAACAATCTCAAAGAATCTATTTCTCACACATTAATTTATTTCCTTTCTTTCCAAATACTTTACTTTTCACATCAAAATGTATGCATTGCGGTATTCAAAATCCAATAACTTCTAACTAATCTGATTCGACATTAATAGAACTATAAGAACGGAAAAACTTTATCAACAAACATCATTTAAGTGAGAACAATCTTATATCGAAATTCCAATGAATGTTGATTTATAAAAATATATATATATTTTCATTGAATTTTTATTTTTTGAATATATGCATGCATAAGTAAATATATAAAGAATTATTTATATTATTATATATTTATATGTGCGTCTGCGTGTGTGAATTGTATTATCTTTAAAAAAATTAAATTCTCATTAATATTATTATGATTTAGATTATATTAATTAATGATTATATTTCATATACATTTTAGAATATGAATCTTCTATTTATTTCACTCTTCAAAACACTGATATTGAAAAATAAAGTTGACCTATCATTGTGAATGAAAAGGACTAGGAAAAAAATTGAGTTATCCTCTCAAAAAGAAAATATGAAACAATGATGTTACAAGGATAGGAGAAATATTGGAAGTAAATTTTTTTTTTTTTTGAAAGGCTTAATACATCCATTGCTTTTGAACTTAGTATATTGTGTAAATAATTTCGTTTCATTTTAAAATAATATTTAAGCACCTTACGTAGTGTTAAAAAAAATATTGAACAATTTTATTTTTAGTAATTTCAGGTATTTAAATAGTTAGTTTTTAGATTAAGAAGATAAACTCATAAGATATATATAAAAAAAAAAAATTTGAGAATCATATGATATATCAATTTTAAAGAACTGCAAATATATTAAGCCAATAATTTATTGAAAAAACACATATTTCTTATTCCTTTGCAGAGAATTGAGCCTTAAAAGTAGTTGTTTCCCAAATATTGGGCTTGGGCTTGATCCACAAGGTCTAAGTCCATAAAAATGCTCATCAAATACTACAAAAATACAAAATGTTTAGTTCACAAGAGAGAAGGATAATAGAATAATTCTGAATATTTTTGCCATATTAATTTTAAAAATAGTAAATAAATTTTAAAAAATTTTAATATATCTCTTGGGTTTGATATGAAAGTAGTGGATTCTTAATAATCATCTTCAAGTATTCTAATCTTTAATAGAAATTTGAGTTAACCAAATGTGACTTTTGTGCTTGGATTGGTTATATAGGGAAATGCACAATTTTCATTCTTTGTCTCTTTGCTTTATGTAGAAATTGATTATTTTAACCAACTCAGTCAGTGCATTATTTTAAAGTGAGAGGACATCTTTGTTTATTTTCTTTTAAACAAAGTAAAAAATGATATTAATATCAATTAGTTCAAATGATGAAAAATTTAAATTTTTTTATTAAAATTTTTAATTCAAGCTTTATATACTAAAAAAATAAAAATATTTTATTCTCTTATAGATTAATCCGACTCAAATTTCAGAAATTGTAAACATAATAGTAATAATAATAATAATATTCAAGAATGATAACTCCTTTTTTCTTTGGACTCATTAGACATGTGTCAACAGAGTTGCAAATCCTGATCAGAGCCCACCATGACTGTTTGGTTTTGTTCTTTTTGGTGTGTATGATCCTTTTACATGCTTATTTTATATATGGGCAAAATGCTTCTGCATTTATCATCTACTTAATCACTTCCTTTTCATGTTATTAATGGGTGGTTAGTGTAGAAGCATTGTCTCTTTTCTCTTTGAACTTATTCAATTATTCTTGATTAGGTCTTGTTTGTACTTACTACTTGGGTTATTTTTAAAATTTTTTTTATCTATAATGTGTGTATGTTTGTGCAAAATGCATTTTGGTCCCAGTATAGCAAAAGATGACACATCAACTTATTTTCTTTTTTCCCCCTTTTTAGGGCCTAAATTAAAGGATCAAAAAGTATACTTAAATGTTGACCTTCATAGATATTTTTTGATAAATGTCAGTAATGATTTTTGTAATTTGGTATTTCCTAAGTGACATGTAAATTTTGTTAGTTAAGGGAGATTATATTCTTAAATTAAAAAATTACCTGCTTTTAGAATTCTACATTATATAAATTCTGAAGTAAATTAATAAGAATTCTAAAAACAAAAAGTATAGAAAAACAAAAATAATGACCAGGTTCATAGTTGAAAGCAAGATACATGTACATGAGATGCTTTAAAAATGAGAAATAGCCATTTATTATAAGTTTTGGTTCTTAACTATTTTCCAAACAATATCATGTGACCAAAAGCATTTTGATGAACTTCCTACATTATAAAGATAGAGGGTAGGAAACTTCCTGAATGACTTAGAATACCCATAACAAATCAAAATGCACTAGAAATTGGGATATTTTTTCTTTCTAAATTGAACTAATGGGGTAAATTTCTTAGACAATTTGTTTGATTAGACAAATCTAGAGAATCATCAAAAAGACCCACACAAACTCATGTGTCTTGAAGAAGATTGCAATTGACTTTGGAACCATTCAACAATTATAACTTTTTTTATTATTATTATTATTGTTCAAGATTTTTACGAAGGTGCTTTCTATGAAAGGCCAAGCAACACTCAACTTGTCATGGAAATGCTAAATTATTGAAATTATATTGCTATCAAATTCGAAGATAAGCTTTGCAATTGCAGGTTCCATTTCTAAGCTAAAGAATGCCATGCTTGGTTTAATATGCACTCAATTATAAAATCATCAAATGAAAACATGAATTTAGAGTATTTTAAAAGTCAGCGCATTTCATTTAATTTTGAGTGAATATAAATATAAAATAAAATTAACTAGTATATCTATAAATCATTTTATAATAATTGAACATAAAATTTTAGGGACGCTGTCACGCGTGCGAAGAAATGCGACAAAATTCAGGGAAGTAAAATTACTTTTTTACCTTCCGATGTTTTTAGGGGGAAAATTTTTTTTATTGAAATGGGCAAAATGGTAAAATGACACGCGGAGAGACAACACTGTAGCTGTCTCTCGGCGCGTCACGAATTATTTTCTAAATTTTAGTATGTACTTCGAAAAAGAAACTTAATTATTAGATTATTATTTAAATTAAATCTCGTGTTTTATATTTTGTCAGAAAAAAATATTGTGTTTTAGATATATAACAAGTGGGAAAAAAATAAAAAGAAACAAATTCTTTACAAGAAATAGATTCATAAAAATGAGTTAGGAGTTCTTAAATGAAGTGAAAACACATGAAATTGATACATAATATGATGGAAAGGAGTTTTTATGGACAAATCTTCGTGGGTAGGTATGTAGAGGCATGAACAATGATGCAATGAACACAAAGTGAAGTGGAGTAAAATAAGGCACATTTTATAGCCACGAAGGACAGAGCCAGATGTGGGTGGGTGGAAGCTAGCTGGTGGCTCAACACTCAACAAAGCCACCAATTACAGCCTCAACACACGTTATCATTGCACTAGTTCCATACTTTAAAAAGCTTTCAAATTTTAGGTATCTTCCGTAGCCTGCTTGCAAGTAGCAACAATATCACTCATGCATGAGCCAGTTCTTTAAAAGCGTATGCGTATCCACACATCTTGTCACTCGCACCACATAGGCTGTGGTTTAGTGGGAAGCATGCTTGTGCCAAATCCTAATAAGATTGCCAATAAATTGGCTAAATAAAATTTATAAAAACTGATAGTTTGTAAAATTTTGATGGAGCTCGTAGGATATACTAGATAGTTAATTAGTGTTGAACATATAATTTCCATAAATCTAAATATAGAATTTTATTAATGCTAAAGTTTAGCTCCACGAGTTAGAATTCAAAAGAAATCTAGTGATTCACATGTCAATTTTATTTTTAATAATCGTATTGTAGGTATGTAAATTTTCATAAAATATTTTCGATCTATTAAATAATTTAATTAGAATAATTAAATATTTTAATCTAATAAAATTTATAAAAATTTTGGATCAATTAAATATTTTGGTTTATTGTCTTAATTAAACTATTTTAATAACCAATCGAATTATTTTAAATATGTCATTAAGATAATGATAAATAGATAATAATTAAAATTATTATTTATTTAAATAATGATATAATTGAACCAATCAAAATATATCAAAATAAGTTAAAGTCAATTTTATCACTAAAGTTATGAAATTTCGTAACATTTATACTACCTTTATAAGATGCCTATAAATAGAGGTGTCTCCTATACTTCAAATTATCAACAACATAAACTCTATAATATGATAAAAGTGTTCTTCAAGTTTTACAAGATCATCAAGTTGTTATTCAAGTTTTACAAGATAATCAAAAGATTATCAAGGTGATTTTCAAATTCCTAAAAAATCATCTAGGTGATTTTCAAATTCTACGAGATGATCAAGGTGTTCTTCATCAAAACTCTTCATTAAATTGTTTCAAGATCAAGCTACAGAACCCTTGAAGTGTGTGATGGTTGCAAGATTCAAAGAGGAGGATCCATGTTCTTTCTAATAAGAATATTATTAGAAATTATACTTCACTTTTCTCAATTTTAATAAAATTTTTAGTGTATTTCTATAATTTTATTGTGTGATTTTTCATATACAAAATTCGTGTGTACACATGTCAAGTTTATATTTTGTTGACTAATTTTTCATATAAATTTTTGAATACATTTAAACATGCACTATATTTTTTTTGAGGATAAAATGAGAACTGTATTACTAAAGTAAATCATAACAAATTACATCAATGATAAAGCTTGGGGGAGTCTGAACCCAAAGCCTAGGACCTAATATAGAACCTACAGCTTGAGCCAATGAATGAGCTACATAATTCGCAGATCACCTAACAAAACACAAATTGACATTTGATGATGTCATTAATAACTGATAACAATCATCAACAATAGAGCCAAAAAGAGAATCATCTTTGTTATGGAACTGAATGGCCTGGAAAACTACTAAGAAATCAGTCTCAATGATGATAGAACACCAGGCGTTTCTCTTGATCTAACTCCGCACTTCGCGAACTCCAAGAGCTTCAGCAATACGAGCATCCGAGCAACCCAGGATAGGAATAGATTTACAAGTAAAAAAAAACACCATTATCATCATGCAGAATTAACCCTAAACCCATTTTTTTTATCAAGAGCAAATAAAGCTGCATCAACGTTAAGTTTTCTAAAACCCAAAGGAGGCTTAGACCAGCTGATGGCACCTGAAGACTGAACCACAGACTGGGGGTTTGCTACTTTAAAAGGACACCGACTTTGAGATTGTGTCACGCCTTAACCTCAAGTTCACCATTATCAACAGTAATTATTCTCTTAATCCATTTATTGAGCTTTTAAGGTTATAATTCACACTTAATTAAATTCTGAAATCCGAACAGATTTAAAACTTTTCTTATTAAGACATCATCAATCATCAATTTGTATCATGCATTCCATAATATATAATGCTAAGATCCATAAGCACACTATAATGCAAACCATTCATCCATTCATAATATATACAACATTCTTAAATACAGTAATCCCAAATATAATACAACTTAAGAGTACTAGAAGCTAATACAAATATCTAGTCTCTCCAACAGAACCTCGGATCACAGTCCGGTAATATAAAGGTAAAAGATACAGCAGCACGTCTCAGGTCTAGGTCAACTCCCAACTCGGCCACTGGCTCAAAAGTCACTCTGGTGACATGCTCGAATAGGGGTGTAGATAATGGCTGCTGTCAAAAAGACTAAAATCTGATGCATCCACTTGACTGCATCACACCCAGGAGAGAGTAACCTGAACATCTAGAGAAGTAGCGTGAGTAATGCGAAAAATCGTATGAACGGCATCTTCACGCTCCTCCCGTATGGCTGACACCCGTACATCTGCACCTATTGGTGCTACAGAAACCTTGAAAGCCAACTCGGCATCGGCATCATGACAGATGACATGCCGAACTGAAGTCTCCGCCCCAGAGACCTCGTAGACCATCGTGGTCCAGTATACGGCCATAGGCTCTTCCAGCCTGCTATCACCTCAATCTAGGAAATATATTTTAAAAACAAAGAAAGGAGTGGTGAGTAATTTCACAAGAAATTACCCAGTGAATATTTAAACCCATTTTCCTTTATACTCAATCATTAAACCAAAACGTTTTTCAAAGTATTTTCCTAGGGACGAAGTCCAAATTCATTGAAATCATTCAACTAGCCATAAAGTGGCCAAAAAAACCTTTTTAGGAATATCACAAATTTGCATCACTTTCTTTGTAAGGATATCAGGCATAAAACCAATAACATTTACAGTTGTTCCAAATTCAATAACAAGATTTCCATACCAAGGTCGAGAGATTTATCATTATGTTCACATTATTGTTAATATCATTCACAATATCTTTCATTATCTCATCATAGATAATACAATCCCTTCCCAGAAGGAAAACAATAATATACAACATAAATCTCTCTTCCTCATCATTTTTCCCACGGCCGGATACAATAGATCCCTCACTAGATCAAATAGATACCTCGTATGCATACGGTATAAACCACAAGGATCCGCCCCAAAGGCACCTCTGGATCCCTGCGCTGTCCCAAAGACAGTTTATCAACGAGTGGCCAGCTCCTCTCATATACATATA
>CATIWO010063303.1:0-29804 GCA_949673435.1 Macaranga tanarius | reverse complement strand
CATGCATTAGTCTATTGTCTTTATACCACCCACTAACTTAAACACATGCATGTGTTAGCTTAAGTGTCTCACACTCAAGCTACATGCATATGATAGTTTGAGTGTCTCACACTCTAACTATATGCATGGATAGCTTTATGTTATAAGTAGGATTAGTTTGGTTACAAGGATAACCTTAGCCTTTGAATTCATTAACTTTTAATGTGTTAGGCTAAGGTTATAGGCTTGTTTAACCTTTAAACAAGGCCCACACCAAACTAAATAAGACAACTCATGGGCCCTTTTACACTCTTTAAATAAAGCCCAACTTTACTCCATCATTAATAATTCATATGGTCCATCTCATGGCCCATATCCATTTTACCATTTGAAGGAAAATATTAATTTAATCCTTGAACTTAATATCACATATTAAATCAAGTCCAAATTAATATTTATTTAATTACAATTAGTCCAAACCTTTGAATTTAAATTTCGAGATATTCTAGATCCCCGCACATGCACGAATCCAATCCAATTAATTTAATTATCCCCGCACATGCACGAATCCAATCCAATTAATTTAATTAATTAATTAAACTTTTAATTAACAATTAAATTAATACTTATCTTCATTTGTGCAACTCTTATGTGTGTGACTTACTAGGTTCAAATCTAATTGGCAATGGGAAATAATATTTGACACTTTATATTATGGAAATACCTTTCCATACTAAATATGAAAATTCCAATTAATCATATTTAGTTCCTATAAGTCGTGAGTGACCCCTAGCATAGATATCACGACTCCCCAATTAGAAATGAATGCTATATGTGTTGGATTTCATGTATCAAAAATGCAATGAAAATAAAAATTTTAAACACATAAAACAATCACAGAATCCATGTAATTCAGTTAAATTAATAAAAAGGTTACAAAATATCACCAAGACAAACATAAGGAAAGACTGTCAGAAGGATAAGAGGGGGTTCACTCCGGTGACACCCTACCTTGAGCCTTTCATATGTGTTGTCGGATAAAAAAGTCACTTGTTTGAGCTACGTCCTCTCCCGATATCCACATGAATAGGATACCCAAAAATAGTGCTGGTGTTCTAGCACCTCTCCCACAATTTCCTCACTGTATTCTTTTCTCTAAAAGAACGAATTTAAATGAATAAGAATAGAAAAACCCTGCAGAAAAAGATGTATATATATACATCAATTAGGGTTTTGCCAACCTGTTAATTACCAAAACAGTTTTGGTATATTAATATTTACTTTCCTATAAAAGGATATTATTTACATAAATAATTTTTGATATATGTATATAATTTCGTTTTAAAAAACTCAATTCGAATTTAAATTTAATTATGGTAACTATTACCCAATATCTATTTTTGGGCCTATTCTAAGTGTGTGACCTTATAGGTTCACACAATGTTGGTAGTGGGCCTAAAAAACTCATTTATAGCCCACAAGTTATAAGTGGTCTCTAGCAAGATATTATGACTACCCAAGTCATGTGAAGGTCGATAATCCGACATAACCTATCCCACAATAAATATTATAGTCCTTTCGTCACACGATATCTTCGATTGAATATAAGGCATGGTTTATGTCATCCTTATATAATTCAATCATATTATTTCTCGATCTTAAGTAGACTGAAATCGACAACTCCTTATCAATGAATTTCAGCATGGCCATGCATTTAATATTTAGTCTGACTTATCAAGGGGCCTGTAGATATGTTTCTTATGATTAGTGAGGGATAAATTCCTTCTTGATCACTCATATTCCTCACATGATTCATTCTATATCCAATAACAATCTATTATATCATCTTGTTAAAGATAACATTAGAATGTGTCAAAATATAGAACTCATCATGTAGGACTCTATCAAGATCTCATGTCAAAGGACTAAACTAATATCATTGTGATAAGAATTACTTATAATAAATATCCATATAGTATTCTCATAGCGGGTCAATCCAGTACTTCCTATGTACTTATTATTTGATTTAGTACATCATATACATGATCAATAAAATATGATCATCAATCAACCTTATACTAGTCTTCGTTCATTATTATTCTAAAATAATGACCAACTAAGGATGATTTAGAATATAATTCAATTTTCATCTAAAAGTTTTACTATCAAATCACACACTTGATGATCTTAGACAGAATTAAATATTCATGGAATTTAAGAGAGTCAAAATGATAAAAATACCTCTTTATTTTTAAGATGCAAAATGACAAAAGTCATAATATGGCCATAAAATAATTATCCTAGGGCACCCAACTAACACTCTCCCACTTGCACTAGGCCTAATCAACATTGTATCTAATACCCATTGACCTAGTATGACTCTCATGCTTAGGTTGTGAAAGAGGTTTAGTAAGTGGATCAGCAACGTTGTCATTTGTAGGTACTCTGCATATCTTTACGTCTCCCCTCTCGATGATCTCTCAATTAAGATAGTAATGCCTGAGTATATGTTTGGATCACTGATGTGATCTAGGTTCCTTAGCCAATGCTATGGCCCTATTATTATCACAATATAAGTTAAGTGGATTTAAAATGTTAGGAACAACACCCAATCTAGTAATATAACTTCTTGATCCAAACTGATTTCTTAGCTACTTCTTAGGTAGCTATATACTCAGCCTCTATTGTAGAATCGACCACGGTGTCTTGCTTTGAACTTCTCCAGCTCACTGCACCTCCATTCAAAAAAAACACATAACCTGACTGTGAACAAAAGTCATCCTTGTCAGATTAGAAGCTGGTATCTGTGTAACCATTTATAACCTGCTCTTCTTCCTTCCCTCCATATAGTAAGAATGCATCCTTAGCTCTTCTCAAGTACTTAAGAATGTTCTTGACTGATGTCCAGTGACTTTCACCTAGGTCTGACTGGTATTTGCTCGTCATGTTTAAAGCATATGAGACATCAGGTCGAGTACATAACATGGCATACATGATAGATCCAATAGCAGAAGCATATGGAATCTTACTCATGTAGTCTCAATCATCATGTATTGATGGACTCTGAGTCTTGCTAAGACTAATACCATATAACATTGGCAAGAATCCTCTCTTGGAATCTTGCATATTGAATCTATTCAGTACCTTGTCAATATATGTACTCTGACTTAGGCCAATAAGCCTCTTAGATCTATCTCTATAAATCTTGATGCCTAGAATATAGGTGGCTTCACCTAAGTCTTTCATTGAGAAACAATTCCCTAACCATGTCTTAACATTTTACAAAGTAGGGATATCATTGCCAATGAGCAATATGTCATCAACATATAGCACTAGAAAAACTATTGCGCTCCCACTAACTTTCTTATAAACATAAGGCTCATCTTCATTTTTTATGAAACTAAACTCTTTGAATGATTCATTAAATTGAAGATTCCAACTCTGAGAAGCTTGCTTTAATCCATAAATGGATCTTTAAAGCTTGTAAACCTTTCTAGAACCCTCAGGACTGACAAAACCCTCGGGTTATGTCATATACACATCCTCGAGTAGGTTTTCATTATGAAACGCTGTTTTGACATCCATTTGCCAAATCTCATAATCATAGTATACAGCTATGGTAAGGAAAATCCGAATGGATTTAAGCATTACAACTAGTGAAAAAGTTTCATCATAGTCAATACTATATATTTGTTTAAAACTTTTTACAACGAGTCTTGCCTTAAAGGTATGCACATTTCCATCTATGTCAGTTTTTTTTTTAAACCCACTTGCACTTTATGGTTTTTAAACCATCAGGCGGATCAATCAAAGTCCAAAATTGATTATCATACATGGATTGCATTTCTAATTTCATAGTTTTAAGCCATTTCTCAGATTCTAGGCTACTTATGGCTTCTTGATAGGATGTGGGTTCATTTTGATCCACAATCATTACATCATTACCATCAGTTAAGAGAAATGTATATATCTTAGGGGCTTGACGTATCCTATCAGACCTCCTTGGGCCTTATGGTACTTATCCAGGTTCAACAACTATTTGTTGATTCAGTTGAGGTTCCAGAGGTAGTTTAATACTAATTTATCCTTCTTGAATTTCTTCAAGATGAACCTTACTCCCACTAGCTCCTTTGAAAATGAATTCTCTTTCCAGAAAGACATTATTTTGAGTAATAAACACTTTATTCTCAAAAGCATTGTAGAAGTAATATCCTTTAGTTTCTTTAGGATATCCCATAAAAATATATTTGCCTGATTTGGGTGCTAATTTATTAGAAACTTGACACTTCACATAAGCCTCACATCCCTAAATCTTAAGAAAAGACAAATTGGGAGATTTCCCAGTCCACATCTCATATGGTGTCTTTTGAACCGCCTTAGATGGAACTCTGTTCAATATGAATGCAGCAATTTCTAGAGCATACCCCTAAAAGGATATTGGAAGCTCTAACTAACTCATCATAGATTGAACCATATCTAATAAAGTTCAATTTCTCTGTTTAGAAACACTATTCCATTATGGTATTCCTGGCAGAGTTAATTGTGAGATTATCCTACAATCTCTAAGATGGTCGATAAATTCTTGGCTTAAATATTCACCACCTTAATCTGATCAAAGTGCTTTAATACTTTTACTAAGTTGATTTTGTACTTTATTTTTGAAAATTTTGAACTTTCCAAAAGATTCAGATTTATGTTTTATTAGATAGATATAGTCATATCTACTGAAATCATCTATGAAAGTAATGAAGTATTAAAAACCTTCTCTAGCATTAGAACTTAATGGTCCACATACATCTGAATGTATGAGGCCCAATAAATCAATGGCCCTTGCATTATGTCCAATAAAAGGTGTCTTAGTCATTTTACCCATCAAATAAGATTCACATGTCTCAAATGATTCAAAATCAAAAGTCCATGTTGATGGAGTGTTGAAATGCGTTTCTCATTTACATAGCCCAAATGACAATGCTAAAGGTAGGTGGTATTTAAATCATTAGATTTAAATTTCTTTGTATTAATGTTATAAATAGACTTTTTAATAGTGTCTTCATTATTCAAAATATAAAGACCATTCATTCAAGGAGCATAACTATAGAAAATGTTATCATGGTAAATGGAGCATTTATTATTCTTAATAATAAATTCAAAACCATCCTTGTCCAAATAAGAAACAGAAATAATATTCCTGCTCACAGCAAGTACATAATAATAACTTTTTAAACTCAAAATAAGTCCACTAGGCAAAGTCAATTCATAAGTTCTTATAGCTAAATCAGTAACTTTTGCTCCATTTCCAACTCGTAGGTCCACTTTGCCTCTAGTGAAGATTCTACTCCTTTTTAGTCCCTGCACATTTGTACAAATGTGAGAACTAGATCAAGTATCTAATACCCAAGAATCATAAGTAGATAATTTGACTTCTATAATATAAATACCTGAAGAAGATGCTCCATCACTCTTCTTCTTCTTCAGATCTTTTAAATAGAGCTTGTAATTTCTTTTCCAATGGCCCGACTCATTACAGAAATGGCATGCTCCCTCTTTGGGTGGTTTAGCCTCAGGATTGGGCTTAGGCTTAGGCTTAGGCTTGGGCTTGGGCTTCTAAAAGTCCTTGGCAGCCTTGACCTTTCCCTTACCCTTTTCCCTGCCTTTTCATACCCTTCCCTTTGTTAACCATTAAAATATCTTTAGTATTCTTAATGTTTTGCTCAACAGTCTTAAGCATCCCAAGCAATTTAGAAATAATATTTTCCATATTATCCATGTTGTAGTTCATAATGAACCCATTAAATGCATTAGGCAAGGATTGGTGAATGATATCAACAGCCAACTCTTGGGTGATCTCAAGACCAAGTTTTTGCAAATGATTAAGATAACCCTTCAGCTTTAGAATATATAGACTCACTGAGCTGCCAGTAGTTAACTTGCATGAGACTAAAGCCTTAATGGTGGCAAACCTCTCAATTCTAGCTTTCTCTTGGAACATTTCCTTGAGATGGCCTATCATAGTATAGGTTTTCATTTCCATCAGTTGCTTCTAAAGCTCTGATTCCATGCTACCAAGCATAAGGCAAGTGACATCAACAGAATCATTGAGATGCTTATTATAAGCATCCTTTTATACTCTAAGAGCATTAGCAGCTGGTTCTTAAGGGACAGGTTGGTCAAGGACATATTCCTTCCTTCTTGCTTAAGAACAATTCTTAAGTTTCTATACTAGTCAAGGAAGTTAGTCCCAGGTTAGAGAACTAAACTAATATCATTGTGATGAGAATTACTTATGACAATTATCCATGTAGTATTCTTATAGCGGGTCAATCTAGTATATCCTATGTACTTATGATTTGACTTAGTACATCATATACATGATCAGTAAAACATGATCATTAGTTAACCTCATACTAATCTTCATTCATTATTATTCCATAATAATGATCGACTATGATTTAGAATATAATTCAATTTTTATCTAAGAGTTTCACTATCAAGTCATACACTTGATAATCTTGGACAAAATTAACCATTCATAGAATTTAAGAGAGTCAAAATGATAGAAATACCGCTTTATTATTAAGATGCAAAATGACAAAAGTCATAATATAGCCATAAAAAAATTAGCCTAGGGCACACAACTAACAATACGAAGATCCACAAGAACTATAGAACATAATTACCGTACACTAAATCTCCCTTCATTATAAGATCCAAATAGTCAAAATCAAATTGCCTCAATTATATGACCTCATCTTTAGTTCAATTCTTGATAAAACATGACTACTACTAGAAACTCTTTTCTAGCACCGAACCTCTTTTTAGGTAAGTCGAGTTTGACCTAGTCAGGTACTTATTCATCAAGAATAACTTAGATAGCATAGGAATTTATCTCGGTTCACTCTAGGTAATCTTGGTCGAACACTCATCCCTACATACAACTAACTAGAGCCACCACACGCCATATACTCATATATGGCTAGAATAAGTATATAAGCGGTAAAAAACTCTAACCAACCATATGTGGATGACCATGTCACCTCAAGTCAAAGGACCATATGCACCATTATGTCAAAGATTGTAATTGTTGACAAAAGTAAATTTTCATATAATCAAAAATTTTATGTCACAGTTCAATCCACCCATCACATAAGTATCCACATGTCTATTTTGATATCTCATATTAAGTAGCATGGGACTCACTACCTCTCACTATCGATATCACATACTGATTAAGGAAAATAGACAGAGATGATAATCTAGGGATTAATACTACCTTTATATTAATCTAACAACTATGAACATTTATAGTATATGTACCAAATGAGTTTGTCACTCATATTATCAACTCTTGATAATAAACTCATTCAACATACTATTAAAGAGTAAATATTCAAATAAACTTAACACTTAATTTAAATGAATATTTTATTACCATATGGATAAAAGTAAAATGTCAACATACAAGAATGACCCTAGGGCATATCTATACTAACAAACATAGCTCATATACAACTCTATATATCCATATATTAGAATCTCAATATCAAAAATCATATTGCTATTATAGTCTACGCTGACTGTATCCCAATAAATTTTGTATATATATATATATATTTTTTTTGAACCACATAAATTTGCCCCAATATATATATGTGTGTGTGTGTGTGTGTGTGTGTGTGGTTATATATATATATATATATATACACACACACACACACACACATTTATACATAAATTTACTTTATTGGAATTGTTCATGGTTTCACACTTGAGTTTTAAAATTGTAGTTACGTAAGTATCATATTTTTACATACTTCTTGGTTATCATAATTATGCATCTAAGAATTTAATATTAATATTTGCCATTGAAGTTTTAATACTCCATCCAAACTTATTAAATTTTATTTGGGTTAAAAACTAATTCCAAGAATGTTTTATCATTTAGATTGGAAATTAATTACGGTTGGGAACACATTAACAACTAAAAATATAGTGACCCTAAAATTAATACAATTTGAGATTAATATTACATATCTTTATGTTTAAACTTTCCATATGAAAAATTTGAAATAATTTGAATTTAACATTTGGTTTGTATTATTAGTGTGAATTTTTTATTTTAAATCAATTTTCAAAATTTAATTTCTAATTTCCTGAGTATAGAAGCATTGAGTGCAGAGCACAGGTGATTAACAGTACAAATAGGTGATCGACAATATAACCAAATGATCTGCGGTGCAAAATAGGCAGTCGGCCAAATACAATACTGTTGCCTCTACTATACACGCCATTTTTTTTTGTGTTTTTACAATTTTTAAGTCAAAATTTCATAACAATTATCATAGAACTAATATCATCACTTTTAAATTTTATAAAATTTTAGTTTGATAATTATATTTTCTCAAACCATGATAGACTCAACCTAAATTTTTGATTAAATCACATATTAGCTCACAACAATGCATTGTACTTAAAGTTTTTAGCAAGATTTAGAAAAATAATAAATAAACTACAGCATTATGGCTTTATCTCAAGAAATAATTTAGCCAAACCCACATGCAATCAACTTATTAGAATATAATATAAGAAGATCAATTATTATTAGGTAAGAGGATATATGCAAGAAGAGAATTTTAGTTATTATAAGAGATAACCAAGAAGGATTTCTAAAAATTATCAAAAAATTGATATACAAGAAACACTCACCAAATTTTCAAGAAAAATTCCGACTCTAGACCCCTTTGGATTCACCTTTCCTTAGCAACAAACTGATTTCTTATAAATTAAGAACAATAGAACTCCTAAACTATTAGAATTCTATGAATGTATGTCCGAGATCAAGCTGAATTCTTGAAAAGAATATGACATGCACATGAAATCTTACATAGATGAACCCCAAAATCAGCCAATTTCCTAACTTCTTATTACTATTTCCTCCTTCCTTCATAAGTAGCAAACTCTGCTTCTTCTTGTTCTCCTTCTGCGTTAAAAATGTAGAACTTTCTTTTTTTTTTTTTTAAACATGTGTCTTATGGCATGAACCTTAATTGTCACATCATCAAGACTGCTTTCAACTCCCTAATATTTTATTTCTTTAATAATTTAATCCTTTTAATTTTTTATCCTTCCTGACCTACCATTCTTTCCGATTACACCCTTCTTGATTTTACTACAATACAATAAAGACCATAATTACCTATTTTAATTAATTTGAGATTTAAATTAATATTAAATTAATAATATTAATGTACTATTTGGCCATTTTGAGAACACGGATGTGACACTAAAACTGGTCTAATTTTGTTTGCTACCCTCTCGAAATGACACTTTGTTACGTCTGTTCAGTGGCATGTCGTATATACGAACCCAAAACTACACCAATTGTAGATTAAGTTTTGACATTGAGGTAGCCGATGATATCTCTTGAAAAATAATTAGGAACTTGTCAAAATATCAAGGACCACTTGATAGCACTTTTGTTTGTCTTAAAGGGTATAAAATTTAATATAAAAGAGGTTATACTCTAACGTATTGATTTAAAAATCACTAACAAGTCTCCAAGTAATCGTTAAGGCCATCTTGATCACTGAGATCAAAAAAGGATGTTTAGATAAAATCTTACCCACTAGAGATAAACTAGTTTCATTATCACGATGCTCACCTTTAACATTCCCAAGATTAACCGCCGTTGCTTCATCATTCGTAAATTTCAAAGCCTGACATAGATTTGATAAGTTTTTTGCCATATTACACCATTACCAAAACCAAACGCACTACTAAACACAAAAACAATAATGGAAACCACAATAATATCCTTCACAAATGAAGAAAAATGGAAGAAAATAAGGAAACCTATACTAGATTGAGAGTGGAAACCCTAACCTAGAGAGGACAGGAAGTAACTTCCACAATGGGAGAAAAAGATATATTTGTGATGAATTTGATTATTGTTATTTATGGATTAAAAGATATTGAATATATGTTTATAACACAACTATAAATTTAAATATTTGTTTAAGGGATAGTTAATATAGAATTTGATGATAGAGACTTTTCAAATGTATTTTGTAATGATAACTAAATAATGCACTTTTTGTAGTTGTTATATCTTATATGGGAAGTGAAAAGATTTGCTCTTAAGTTATGCGTAGTTGAATTATGATTATTACTTATTATCTTTTAAAGTATTGTATCTTTTTTTAATTTTGAAGTTTTGTAAAATAATTTACTTTTACTTCAAGTAAAGCTACAAATAATTAAAGGCATATGATGAAGGAGAAAAAAAGAAAAGCAATATGATCAATATATATAAATACATACATATCTTGTGATAAAAAGATTTTACACTTACAATAAATAATTAAAAATTAATGAATATCACATATTCTTATAGTTGTGGTAAATAATGGAGAAATTATTTAAATAATGATTTCCATAATTTATTAAGATAAATTGTAAATTAAGATAACATGCTTTCTATAACTACAAGCTAATTTATACTTGGAAAATCTATCCCTTCCATTTAGATAATAGATAATTCACACCATTTGTTTTATGGAAAATGAAGGTAATCTAAAATTTCTATAAGAATTCTAATTTTTTTTCAAGAAATCCCACCTTTCCTATGAAATATATACATTGAAATTTTAAAACAAGAAACAACAGTAACTGAAAACTTTAAATAGGAAAATAAAAGGTTTAAAACAATAGCAATAACTGAAATATTTACATAGGAAGGCAAAATGCTTTCAAAAAGGTACTATGGCATCGGTTTTTCAAATGTCTCTGCACTACCATGGATTTAAGAATTCAAAAGTACCATATGATAAGGTAGGAATTTTCAAAAGAGTCATATAAGGTAAGAAGTGCCACATGGCATAATTAATATGACGTTGCAAATCTTATATAACTTATATATATTTTATATGGATTATTATTATTATTATTATTATTATTATTATTATTATTATTATTATTATTATAAAAATTGAAATATCTGACTTAATAAATTTGAATATTTTATTTACTTTAATTTTGAAAACACTATGATAGTGTTAACAATATTATATCGTAAAATATAAAACACATTTCAAATACATACCTCAATTATGAAGTACAAATTTAAATTCCTTAAAATTTGGTTGTAAACAAATTGTGCTGCTAATGAGCTATTTTATGCCAATAAAATATCGTTCAAACTTATATGTTAAAACTCATTTAGCAAATGAGCCAAATTCAAATTATGCAAAACGTAACTTATGAAATTTGTGAAAATTTTTGAATAAAAATTTATAATTTTGATGTATTAATTAGTTCTGATATTAAATATATAATATGCACACTTTTATTTACAATTAATATTATAAATTTTAAAAAAAATATATAGTATTAGAATAAACTCATGATTAACCCACGCCCTCCCCTCACTATCTCAAAGGGAAAGTCTTAAGTGGATTTCCTTTGTATGGGCTTGAGGTTACGAAAGTAGGATGTAAAAATGCATCTCTTAAATCTTTTCTTAATCTTTATCGAAGCAATTCTCAAATAGTTCTCAATTTTTCTCTACTGGTTTCTACTGAGTACTTTTCCTCTATAAAAGGAGTAGATGAACCCATGGAAGCGCAAGGGGAAGCTACCAAACCATTATTATCTAGCAAATCTTGAATTCAAACTTTTAGAAGTTAAAAACAAATGCGCTGATCAATGGTGGTTGATCATGGAACTACAATCTTCGATACACTCCTTGCGTGAGGAATGCCATATCTTTTCCGGCAATGCATATACAAATGGAATTTTTATTTATTTGCATGTAGGATACAAAATAAATTGAATTACTTTGGTAGAATCCTTTATATATGAAAAGTATTTTTTTTTTTGTTCCAATTTTATGGAATTTCAATTACAAATAAAAATTTGAAACAATCCATCTCATTCAAAGTGTGAAAAGAGATGTTTTTGCTGTCATTAATCCGGATTTAGGCGTTCAAGTGGAATTTGGAGCATTCCAAAAAATTAAAGATCCAACTACAAGAAGGCTGGCAGTTTAATACAATATTTGATATCTCTTACTTTTCACCTCTATTCTATTTTATCATTATTTTTATTAAATAATTTATTATAACATATTTAGTAAATAATTTATTTTTACCTTTTTAACAAATAATTTTGATTTATATTTTATATTTTTGAAATTTATTTAGTCTCATTTAAATTCATTTAGATTTGTAAACAATAAATGATATATTAAACTTGACTTGATAATAAATGAATCGAGTTCAAAGTATTAAAAAAGAAAACAGTTCGGTTTAACTTGTTTACACCTCTACTCAAAACGAACAATTAATTAAGGCACATATATTATCTTTCAAATATCATCTTACCATTGTTTTAAGAAAAATTAGCATGCTAAATGATTTAAAAATTCAATTCAGATAACTAAATTAATTAAGGGGAATCAAATGAAAGTGATATTTTGATTAAAATTAATAACATTAATTTGTTGAGGCTTCCAAAGGATAATTTTAAATTGGGGCTCGAAAAGGACCAGTAAAAAAAAAAAGATGCTGTCTGAGGCAATGAGAAAGTTGTTGTCTTGAGGCTTTTGCTGGGGAATGTATTTTCACGCTTAATATTTACCTCAGGCTCATATATGCCCCTTAACTAAATTTAAGGCCACTTAAACTGGAAATCAATATTTTTTTTATATTTAAGCCCTTGTGTAAACGGCATTGTGTTTGCCGTTATCTTCTCAGCAAATAAGGCCCACATAACTGCCACATAGGCAAAATATATATCATAATATATATAAATGTATGAAAAAGGGACACGCAAAATCATAAAACTGTCGGTATTATTTATTATATAAAAGTCAGATAATTTAGTAATTTATTACTTAAAATTAAATTAAATTAATTATAAGTATAATTATAATTTAATTTGAATTGTATTTCCTATTTTGATTAGGTTAACTTATAAAATCAAAATAATTTAGTAATTTATTAATTGAAATTAAATTAAATTAATTATAATTATAATTATAATTTAAATTTAAATTAAACTATATTTCCTATTTTGATTTGTTTAACTTCTATTTTATATAATATAAACTAATTAAATAGCATATTAAGTTATAATTGAAATAAAAAATTATATTTTCTATTGTAATTAGAAGTTACATTATTTTAAAAATTTTATTGACATTTAATAAAAAATAAATATTATTATTTATATAATTAAAAATAAAAATATTAAATACTAAAAAAAGGTGTAAGTAGGTCCCCCAAAGTTGTGACATGGGCAAGTGCGCGAGATGTAACAAACAGATTTGTCAACGAAGTCCTTTTTAGAAAAACAGAAGCCCTTTAGTACAATTGATTTCGGTATGCCAATTTCATTTGAACAGAAAGAAAGCCTAAAATCCTTACAATCTCAGAACCAAGGAGAGAAGGTGGTGAAGGATCTGGATTCATTTTTTTTTTTTTTTTTTTATACCCGGCTTAAAAGCCCTAATTAAGGAAGAAGCCCAAAAGCTAGATCTCATCCCACTTCAAACTTCATGTTTAAAGGATGTTGGTATTTGATTTTAACTAGAAAGAGGTTTATAGTAGGTAAGAAAAGAGAAAAAATAATGTTAAAAATAAATAAAAATAAAATAAAAACTTAATGTTGAGTAAAAAATTTTATTAAAGTTTATTAAAATTAATTTAACTAATTTTGAATCATTTGATGATTAATTATGATAGTAATTTGAAAAATTGTGCTATTTTTTAAAAAGAAAAAGTATTAAGTTAAAAGAAATAAAAAATGATGCAGAATTACTGAAAAGAAGAGAACTACTAATGTTAAAAATGCTAAATCATGATAAAAATTAATTATAGTGACCAATTTTATTAAAATTTTAATAAAATATTATCAAAATTATATTTTATTTTTTTATTATCTAATTCTTCATTACAATTATAATTTAAAAATAGTATATAGAAATATTTTTTGAAAAATGAAGTACGAAAATGAAAATATTCAAAGTTGATGTTTAATTAATAAAAAATATAAAAATTAATTTTAAAATAGTATATTTAGTTCTAATTTAAATAAAATTATATTTCTTACTTTACTTAGATGAATTATTATTTGGACTAATATAAATTAAATAAATAGCATAATTTAGAAAATTTATAGAAGTTTTGAAGGAATGTGTGATCATACAACAACCAAAAGTGCAGAATTTTAAAAATTTTGATTGTATGCAACTCTTGCATTACACATGAACCACATCCATACCCATAGATCATATCACATGTCAAATACATAGCTAAATATGTATTTAGAACAATATAATACATCAACAAACAACCAAGTCATGTATTCACAATACAAGACCTAGCAACTAAGGATTTGGTAATACTTACAAAACTCCAAGTTGGTAGCACGCTTGATAAGCTTTTGTTGATGTTGATCTACAAGCTCCTAACTCCCCAAATATGAAGTCTCTAGCTTGAAACACACAAGTTGCACGAGGATGATCTTTAAGGATGGTGAAGCTCTACCCACAAGTCTCTCTTTTGTTTTAAACCCAAGAGTTTGTTAGAGCCACTTTAAGCTTGAATGTATAGTACAAGGATGCAACCTCCAATGGATGATGAATTTTGAACTTGTACAACTCTTGTACAACAATGGCTTTAACTTGAAAGCACACAACTCTTGTATATATATGAATTCTCTACACTTCAAGAAGAAGAAGAAAGAAGACACTCTCAATCCTTTTCTCTCTTTTGTTAGAATATCAAATTGCTCTCAAATGTGCAAATAGAGTTAGTTGGCTTGGTTGTCTCTACACCCTCCACTAATTATAAATATAAACAATACATAAATGGCTTGAGTATCTCATACTCAAGATACATGCATAGCCATAGCTTGAGTGTCTCACACTTAAACCATATGCATTGCTATAACTTAAGTGTCTCACACTCAAGCTACATGCATTTGATAGATTGAGTATCTCATACTCTATTTATATGCATAGCTTTGCTTTGCAAGTGAGTGGGTTGTGTTTGGTTACATGGATGACCTTAGCCTTGATACCATTAACACTTAATGGATATGGGCTAAGAATATTGGTATTTAGGTTTCTTTACACTTAAAGAAGGCTCACTCCATACCAAACTAGACAACTTATGGGCTTATTTAAACTCTTTAAATAAAGCCCCATCCTAAGTCTATTTCAAGCCCATCTTTATCAATATACATGGTCCATCTCATGGCCAATCTTAATTAATATGTTTGCTCCATCTTATGGCCCATCTTTATCAATATATATGGTTCATCTCATGGCCTATATGTGAATGCATTTGAAGGCAAATATTAATCTAGTTCTTGAACTTAATATCACATATTAATTCAAGTCCAAATTAATATTTATTTAATTATAATTAAGTCCCAATCTTTAAATTTAGATTTCAAGATATGCTAGATCCCCGCATACATGCAAATTCAATTCAATTAATTTAATTGATTAATTAAACTCTTTAATTAATAATCAAATTAATATTAATCTCCACAAGTGCAACTCTTGTGTGTGTGACTTACTAGGTTCAAATCTAAATGGCAATGAAAAATAATACTAACACTTAATATTATGGAAACACCTTTCCATCATAAATGTGAAAATCCCAATTCATCACATTTAGCTCCCATAAGTTGTGTGTGACCTCTAATATAGATGTCACGACTACCTAATTAGAAATGAATATTTTATGTAGATCCACAAGAACCATAGAGCATAATTACCATACACTAAATGTCCCTTCATTATGAGATCCCAATATTGGCTAGAGTCACGGTTTAGTCAAACTCTAATTGCCTAAATCATATGACCTCATCTTAAGTTCAATTCTCGATAAAACACAACTTCTACTAGAAACTCTTTTTAGTACCGAAACTCTTTTTGGCTAAGTTGAGTTTGACTTGGCCAGATACTTATTCATTAAGAATAACTTAGATAGCATAGGATCTTATCCCGATTCACTCCAGGTAATGAATTCCATCTTGGCCGATCACTCATCCCTACATATAACTAATTAGAGCCACCACACACCATATACCCCATGTGTGGCTATTATAAGTATGTAAGCAGTAATAAACTCTAGCCAACCATATATGGATAACTATAGGGCTCAGGTTAAAGGACCATATGCACCATTATGTCCAAGATTGTGATTGTTCACTAAAGTGAATATCCATATAATCACAAATCTTACGTCACATATTCGATCCACCCATCACATGAGTATCCACGTGTCTATTATGATATCTCATATTAAATAGCATGAGACTCACTACCTCCCACTATCTATATCATATATCAATCAAGGAAAATAGATAGAGGTGATAGTCTAGGGATTAATACTAGCCATATATTAATCCAACGACTATGAACATTTATAGCATATGTACCAAATGAGTTTATCACTCGTATTATCAACTCTTGATAATAAACTCATTCAATATAATACTGAAGGTAGATATTTAAATAAACTTAACACTTAATTCAAATGAATATTTTATTACCATAGGATAAATTTACAATGTCTATATATAATAAGGCCCTAGGGCACATCTATACTAACAATATTCCACTTTCACTAATGTCATTCACTACAATATCTAAAACTTATCTTCTCAAGATGGTGGTATAACTGCAACTGTGTAAGCACCTTAGTGAGTGGATCAGCCACATTGTTGGCTAAAGCTACCTTCTGCATGAGCACATTACCCTTTCCAACAAGTTCCCTGATAACATGATAGCACCTTTCGATGTGTTTGGATTTCTGGTATGACCTCAGTTCATTTACTAAAGCAATAGCTCCATTATTATAGCAGAAGAGAGGAACTGTAGACTCAATAGAAGGAACAATACCTAGTTCAGAGATGAACTTTTAAATCTAAACAGCTTTCTTAGCAGCATCTGATACGGCCATGTACTCGGCCCCTGTAGTGGAATCAGCAGTGATACTTTGCTCGAAACTCTTCCAGCTCACTGCACCTCCATTACAGGTGAAGACAAACTTGAAGATAGACTTTCTATCATCTATATTTGACTGAAATCAAAATCTGTAAAGCTCGTAAGCTGTAAGTCACCTCTTCTATAAGTCAAGACTAAATCCTTAGTCCTTCTCGAGTACTTAAGGATAGCCTTAACTACCACCCAATGCTCCAAGCTTGGGTTAGATTGAAACCTGTTAGTCACACTAATAGCATAGGCAATGTCCAGCCTAGTACACAGTATAGCGTACATTAGGCTTCCTAAAGCCAAAGCATAAGGAATCTTAGCCATCTCCGCCATTTCCTTAGGTGGCTTGGGCAACATCGTCTTGGAAAAGTGGATACCATGCCTAAATAGTAATAATCTCCTCTTGGAATTAAGCATGTTGAACCTCTTTAACACTCTTTTCAAGTAAAGACTTTGAGATAAGCCTATCATTCTCTTCGATCTATCTCTACAGACTCAATTCCTGAGCATGAGACTCACTACCTCCCACTATCGATATCACATACCGATCAAGGAAAATAGATAAAGGTGATATTCTAGGAATTAATACTACCCTTATATTAATCCAACGACTATGAACATTTATAACATATGTACTAAATGAGTTTATCACTTATATTATCAACTCTTGATAGTAAACTCATTCAACATAATACTAAGGGTAAATATTTAAATAAACTTAACACTTAATTCAAATGAATATTTTATTACCATAGGGATAAATGTACAATGTCTACATATAATAATGGCTCTAGGGCACATCTTTACTAATAATCTCCCACTTGCACTAGTGCCATTTGCTACAATATCTAAGACCCATCTTCTCAATATGGTGGTCTAACTGCAACTGTATAAGTGCCTTAGTGAGTGGATCAACCACATTGTTAGCTGAAGCAACATTCTGCATGAGCACATCGCCCTTTCCAACAAATTCCTTGATAACATGATAGCGCCTTTCGATGTGTTTGGATTTCTAGTGAGACCTCAGTTCCTTTGCCAAAGCAATGGCTCCATTATTATCACAGAAAAGAGGAACTGCTGACTCAATGGAAAGAAGAACACCTAGTTCAAAAATGAACTTTTAAATCCAAACAGCTTCCGTTATAGCATCTGATGCGGCTATGTACTCGGCCCATGTAGTGGAATCAGCAGTGATACTTTGCTTGGAACTCTTCCAGCTCACTACACCTCCATTATAGGTGAACACAAACTCGGAGATAGACTTTCTATCATCCACATCTGACTGAAATCAAAATCTGTAAAGCTCGTAAGCTGTAAGTCACCTCCTCCATAAGTCAAGACTAAATCCTTAGTCCTTCTTGAAGTACTTAAAGATAACATTAACTGCCACCCAATGCTCTAAGCCTAGGTTAGATTGAAACTTGCTAGTCATACTAACAGCATAGGCAATGTCTGGCCTAGTACACAGCATAGTATATATTAGGCTTCAAAAGGCCGAAGTATAAGGAACCTTGGCCATCTCCGCCATTTCCTTAGGTTTCTTAGGTGACATCCTCTTGGAAAGGTAGATACCATGCCTAAATGGTAATAATCTTCTCTTGGAATCAATCATGTTGAACCTCTTCAACACCCTTTCCAAGTAAAGACTTTGAGATAAGCCTATCATTCTCTTCGATCTATCTCTACAGACTCAAATCCTGAGAATATAGGTAGCCTCTCCTAAGTCTTTCATTGAGAAGATCTTAGCCAGCCATACTTTCACAGAAGTCATCATACCGACATTATTCCAAATGAGAAGTATGTCATCAACATATAAGACCAGGAAAGTGAGTTGGCTCCTATTAACCTTCTTGTAAACTCATCCTTGTTCTTAATGAAACCATAAGAATGGATAGCCTCATCGAAATTATGATTCCAACTCCTTGAAGCTTACTTAAGACCATAGATAGATCTATGAAGCTTGCACACTTTTGATCTTTCCTCAAATTAAAAACCCTTGGGTTACTCTATAAAAATGTCTTCCTCAACATATTTATTAAGGAAGGCGGTCTTGACATCCATATGCCAAACCTCATAATCATAGTGTGCGGTAATAGTGAGGAGAATATGAATGGATTTAAGCATGGTTACCGGTAAGAAGGTCTCCTCATTGTTAACCCCTTGCCTTTGGTAAAAGCCTTTCGCTACAAGCCTAGCTTTGAAGGTCTCTACCTTCCCATCTACACCAATCTTTCTCTTGAAGATTCATTTACACCCAATAGGTATAATACCTTCAGGAGGGTCAACAAGTGTCCAAACTTGGGTTGCATACATGGAATTCATCTCAGTTTTCATTGCCTCAAGCCATCTTGAAGAATCTTTATCATATAAAGCTTCTTCATATGTTGTAGGATCATCAATATGAATGCTTTCTTCATGAATATATAACTCTTGCATATCATGGAGAAAACTGTATCTCTCCGGAGGACGAGATACCCTACTAGTCCTTTTAAGAGTCGGTGTGATGACATTCTCAATTGGAATAGGCTCCTCAAGTTGATCAAAGTCCATTTGATCAATTTATTGGGCTTTTTTAGATGACTCCTCATCTAACATTTTCTTCCTTCCATTGCCACCTTCCTTAAAAAACTCTTTCTCAAGGAACATAGCATCTCTACTTATAACAACAACTTGTTCAGTAGGAAGATAAAAGCAATATCCTAAGCTATCTTTAGGATATCCAACAAACCTTTCTTTAATTAATTTTATATTTAACTTGTCCGATTTTAGCTTTTTAATAAAACTCGGGCACTCCCAAATCTTAACATGTTTAGGGATAAATATATAAATAGTGTCTAAACTTTTTTACTTTTGCTATTTTGGTGTTTGAACAATTTTTTTTTACAATTAGGTATCTGAACCTGTTAAAAATTTCTAAAATAGTGTTTCTAATAAGTTTTACAGGTTAAAATGACTATGTGTCATATTTTAAGTAGTAAATTGACTTAAATACCCATCTTTTATATTAAACTTTATTTTCTTTTTTATTCTAATAATTTTTAAAAAATTATTACAAAATAAAAAGTATTTTTTATTTATTAAACAAAATTAAAAAAATTAAATTTTATTTTTTATTTTTCTTTTACTAATTATAGTGGCTGAGTTTAAATTTTTTATTCATGATTTTAGTCAAACTAAATTTTTATTCACTAAAAAAAATATTTTTTTATTTCTAATAATTTTTTAAAAAATTATTAGAATAAAAAAGAAAATAAAGTTTAATATAAAAGATGAGTATTTAAGTCAATTTACTGCTTTAAATATGACACATAATCATTTTAACCTGTAAAACCTGCTAGAGACATCATTTTAGAAATTTTTAATAGGTTCATACACCTAATTATAAAAAAAATTTGTTCGAACACCAAAATAGTAAAAGGAAAAAAGTTCAGACACCATTTATGTATTTATCCCTTTTTAAAATTAATAAAACACACGCGTATTGAGTGAGGGACAAGACACACTTCTTCACAAAATCATGTCAATTTTGTAAAGGCATGCTAACTCAATTTGTCTTCTTAAAAAATAAATTTGTTCCAAACTTGATTAATATTTTATAAAAAAATCTGCTTTGACTGAGTAGGAGTAAATTTTACATTGATTATTTTAATTCATTAATTCGTAATTGATTTATAACAAAAAATTATACCATATATTTGTTTTTAATTGGTAAAGAATTAATATTTTTCATACACCAAACAATTATCACGATTAGTAGAAAATTTTTTCTATATATTCTGAACCGAGTGATAATATTTCCATGTAACTTAATTCACTCCAACTCTAAAAAAAAAATAACAAATAACACAAATGCAGTTATTTTTTATAATTTATAATTAATAAAAAAATAGTTTCTTTATATATTGTAATCTGTTTATGTAAGTGGGTTTGGACAGCAAAAACTCCAACTGAACTCAAAACTCTATTTCATAAAATCAGGTCTAACGAAAAACTTTATATCATTGACGATTACTTGAGTTTCAAGAAAGTTGTCCATTTCTATAAAAATTGATATGAGTTTCAAGAAAGGCTTTCCATCTCCATCAAAATTCAGATCATTGTGGCTTAATTGTGTTGTCTAAAATTCAACAAGTGATAATTAGTCTACATAAATTTCTATTATCATCTATAAATTTACATACGTGCAGCCCATGAAATCTAAATTAAATACTTTAATTTAAAATTTTATCAAGCTCCACAACATCACTAAGAGGAACTAAGTGGAATCTATTAATGTGATGTTATATAGTTAGATGGAATTCGGGTATTAAACTCTGCAGATCATTGAACTCTAATTAAATTTCAAAACGGATACCTAATTTTAATTTGTTTCTTTGAAATTACTGAACTTTGATTAAATTTTAAAATGGATATCCAATTTCAATTTATTTTTTTAAATCGCCTAACATCAATTTTATTTCACAGAGGATACCTACTGGAATTATTAAGTGTTACGTACAATAAAAAAAAATTATTTGACTAGAATTTTGTAATTTGACATGAAAAATAGGTGTTGGTTGACGTGGTGAATTAATGGAAAATATTCTTCTTCGTTCGCCATGTCAGCAAAATACCCTTTAATTCCAGCAGGTATCCTCTGTAAAATAAAATTGATGTTAGGTGATTTAAAAGAAACAAATTGAAATTGGGTATCGATTTTGAAATTTAATTAAAGTTCAGTAATTTAAAAGAAACAAATTAAAATTTGGTATTTTTTTTGAAATTTAATCAAAGTTCAGTGACCTGCAGGGTTTAACCGTTAATACCTGATGAAATTCATTATAATATTCTTCTCCGCTAATGCTAATATTAAAAGCGTGTTTAATTTAAATAAATTTTATAAAATTTATTTACAAATCTTAATAATCGTGTTTGATATAAATAAAAATTTTATAAAATTTAATTTTAATTTCAATTTTTCATGATGAAATATATTTAATTTAAATAAATTTTATTTAAAATATAAAATAAATTACTGAATAAAATTGATTTATCAACCGTTATGATTCTATAAAATACTAATAAACGAAATTCAAACAATGTACATGTGCCCCCATTTTATCGTTAATTGATTAGAATCGAGGAATCAATAACCAACTCAAATTCATGTAGCCTTTACTCAAATTTCAGGGTCTAGGCTCATCAACAATGCCAGATGTTCAAATGGGTCGTAAGGTCTCAAATTTTCAATGCGTCCTCCAATGACCTTGGAACATTGGCATTATTAAGACATGGTTTATATTATTCTTTATTAATAAAAAATTATATCATTTAATTATTTAATAAACTGCACATTACTCAGTACTTTTTTAAAATTAAATAAAAAATTAATTTTATAAAATAATAATAAATTTAAAATTTACATATCATGATATTTTTGAATGGAAATCAGTTGCAGACCACTTTGGTAAAAATTGATTACACTACAAAATACTTAATCTATGGTAACAATTTAAAGTAACGAATTATTTCGTTGTCTCATTAATTACTTAAATTTAGGTTTATTTTAACAAAGTGAACTATTTATTCTTATAAATTATATTTGAAGTGACAAAATTTATTTAATGTCTCTATATATTATCTAAATAGACAAATTAAATTAACAATTTTTTTTTCTAAAAATAGAAAATAAATTTAAAAAGTCTATTGAGATACGGGACTTAAATTCTACATTGTTAGTAAGTAAATAAGAACTTTATACTTCTCTTTATAAATTGTTCCAGCTTGAAAATTATCAAGTTGTTATTTTTTTTAGGGTAATATAATGTTGTGTGTCGCTGCTAGCGGCAAATTATATTACTGTCCCTATAATTTTTTAATAATTACAAAAATACTAAATAAATTATAAAATTTGAATCTTTAAATTATAGCACGACGGATTCACCCGTACCCCTCTTAGGTTTTAGATTTTGTTAATTTAATTAATTGTCAATTAAAATAGGTATTTTTAGATTAGTATATAATTTTTCTATATTATAAAACTAAGAGAGATGAACACATAATTTGACAAAATAAATTTTTATCTTTATTCGGTGAGCGACAATATTATTCATGTCACTCTTAGCGACATGTATCGTTACTTTTTTTTTTTTATCATAACTATCAAAATAAAAAAACTTAAAAATTTTTCAAATTTTAAATAAATATTATATTAAAATTTAAAGTAGTTAAAATTTAAAATTTTTGTATTACAATTTAAATTTTTAAATAATATATAAATAATTAGATGTAAAAGTAATTTAATTTTGTCTTTATAAGTAAATAAATTTATTTTTATAAATTAATATATATAGAAATGATAATATTATTTTATTTTTATATCTTATAAAAATGAAAGTTGAACAACGAAGTGAAATTATCTTTATAAATTATAAAAATAAATTTTATTATTTATAGAAATAATTATTATAATCTCTACAAATAAGGTTTTTTTTTTTTCTTTGGGTTGCATGCCCCACGTACATTGCTACAAAAAGAGAAGCTCACGCCAACTGTTGATGGATTAAATATTTTATCAAAGAAATAGAAGAAAATTGTAAAAAGTAACTAACAGAGATTCCCTTATGTGTAATATAGCAATTGGCAATTGAAAAAGGTCCAAAGAAAAGGCTCCACATTACAAACTTAGCTGTGACCTTAATGACCAAAGCACCATACCTCCAGCGGGCTCTAAAGATGAACCTTTTGGGTCAGATTTATTGAACTTATATAGCAGTAGTAATATAGTAAGGCACCACTTATTTCCTGTTCACACACTCAACTCAATTACTTACAATAGAAGATGATTCACTTTTGAGCTTTGGCTTTTTTCACTTTACTGCAAATCAACCTCTAAAAGACTCTCCACATTACCTATACCTATAAGCACTAATTGTCTTATTCTCTTTTACTTAGCTCAATAGCTTTTACAATTTTTTTATTTTATTTTCTTCTCTTTTACATGCACATTAAAAAAATTAATTGTGTGATCAGCTGAAAAAAACTATTTTTACTTAAATAATATTTTAAATTTAAGTTATAATATATATAATTATATATGTTAAATTAGTTATTATTAAATTTTATTATTTTTATAATTTTACACGTATCAAACAAATTGAGTTTATTAAGCTTTAGATTTCGATGGTTTAAACAAAAAAAAAAAGTTCATTTTTTCACAAAAAGGTTAAATATAAAAACACATCAATGAATTGTATAACGTACAATATAGCTTTTTTTTTTTTAAAAAAAAAAAAAATTAACAAAACACACAACATACGCACACACTGGATTAGGGACATATCACACTTCTTCACAAAATCATAACAATTTTGTAATACAATAGCCTTTTATATAAACTGCATGATAAATAAAATATTTTTATAAGCATAAATTTTAAATTATTATCCATTCAATAACTGAAATTTTTTAATATATTATTGCATGGTGGGGTTTATTTTAACTGATAAATCGACATGAAAGAGGTTTGGTTTGAAAGGACATGCTATCTTTTTTGTTACTAAAAGAAAAGATAATATATATATATAGAATTGGTTGAAACCCAGAAGACTTATGCTCTAAGTTATTATTAATTAATTATTATGTGCTTAAACTATTTCAGTAATTAAATCAAAACCATAACTTTATATATAGCAGCAAGACATTGAGTGAAATTGGTTGGTAGGAATCAAAATAATTAACTTTGGATGGTGACAATGATCGTTCCTTAATTTTTCAATTTCAAGTAGCCAAATGGAACTTGGCATTGATAGGGTTTAATTGTATGTTGTTTAAAAAATTATTTCCTTTACCTAATGTTATGGATTCATAATTTTTAATATATCATCTATAGATATATATAAGCAACCATATATACTTAAATATAAATTGTTTTTTATTTAACTGTAGGCGGTATGAAAATTTTAAATCAAGTTTGCTTTTTAATTAAAGGTAAATTATTCCTCTTGAAATTAACAATTTTATGAAGTTTGAAGTTTCAAAATTGTTCCTTCATCTAGCACTCATTAAAGGGAAACGTTGGGGAATAATTTTGATTTTAGTGAAATGCTATAAAATGATATATAATATATATTTTAAAGTATGTGTGACTTGGAATTTTTTTATTTAATTTATTAAAATAATATTATCAACTATAAATAATTTAATTGATATTTCTGCTTATAAAAATTGTAAGTTTTGAATGAATTTTCATAATCTATTAAGTTAAATTATTAAATTATGGATAAATACATTAGCTCATATCTGTTTGACAACAGAGAAGAAAATCGAAGAGGAAATAAAAGAAGCATTCACTTATAGTAAATTAATCAAAGACTTTCTATCTAAAACGAGCAATCATAGCATATAATTAATACAAGTTCTTATTATTTTCTCTTTTTTTTTTTCCAAAATTATTGTTTTCTCTTTAAATTATTTTTTTACATGGTGAACTCTAGCCCCACTTGAAACTACCACTATACTACAACGACTACAGCAACACTTATCAACTATTATATAACTCAACAACAACTATTATTATAATTATATATATATACATATATTATCTTTAAAATTACTTTTTATAGAAATTAGAATGTTAATGATCCAACCTACTTAATAATTATATTATGGAAATGATATAAAGTGCATGTATTATTATATTATTGTCTAATTGGGTCTTTTTTTAAAAGCCTCATTGTCTAATTGGGTCACTCCAATCTGTCACATTTGTCTGCTTACACCCTTTTGCACTTTGTGTGAGAGGAAAAAACAGAATTCAGAGCTTTTGTGCCAAAGCTGGCTAATTTGCATATCTACTGTACTTTATGGCATCAATATTCTATTTTATTAATATATTAATAAGTATATATTAATTAATTTTAGTAATGTTGGAATTGTTTTTAAATTATAAAATTTGATGTATTTTAATTTAATTTGGGTTTCTTTTAAAACAAAATTGGCTTGAATCGAGTGCCCTGATCATTAGGACATATGACCCTAGGCAAAGACTAATAAAGACTATAATACATGGAAAAAGAAGTTGAAATGTGTATATGGTGTGATATTTTATTTTTCCAAAGTCAAGATTATTAGGGTCCCAGTATGATTTTTAAAATTGACTAATTTTAGATTTTGTTATTATTACTCTCGTTATTTATTTTATTTTAATCAATTATTAAATTATTAACTCTATTAATATAAATAAAAATATTTAGAGACAATCAAAGAAAAGATTTGATTGATACTTCATCTAAAAAATTATTTAGAATAATTTTTCTTTATTTTTAGTAGTAACAAAAATTTAAAAAGCAATTATTTTATTTAAAATATTTAGAATCTAATTATAGAAAGTTAAAAAATTGGATGAATTATTAAAATTTTAAAATTTGGTGTGATCAAATAATTCAAATTCATATATTCTAGTTGACTGGGACACTTGGCAAACTTGCTAACGCACAGTCAAAGGAGAGGCACTAAGCGAAGATGATAATGTTTCGTCTCACGCGCTTTAATCGCGTGCAACCTCTTAATTACAGTCTAAAATTCATTTTTCAACCGTCAATATTCCACTAAAATTCTATGATAACTTTATTTTTATTTTATTTTTATCACTATTGAATCAAAGTGTATTAAATAATATAAGGATAATTATTAACAAAGTAAATTTTACTTTGTAAAAAATAAAGTAACCATAGACTACACCTAATATCATATAGGTATGTTAAAAAAAAAAACCAAAATACCATATAGGCTGATCTCAATTGCTATTTTTTTAATTGTTAGAAAGAAATAACAAAATATGGTAAATAAAATATTAATTTAAATTCGATATTTTAATTTATGTTTTGTTAATTTTATGGAGCAAAATATAACATTATTTATAAATATTTTATAAGTTGTGATACTATATTTAAATAGAAAATTGAGTGGTGAAAACATTAAAAAATTATTCTTTACTTAAATCAATTTTAGTTATCAATCAATTTTAAAATATTTTTGAGATATCTTACCATTTTATATTTAAATATAATTTAACTGCATTACATTGTTTTAAATTAATTAATGTATGTCAATTATACCAAAAAAATAAGTTAAGTCTAACTTCTACATATAAATTATTATAAGTTTTTATAAATTAAAATAGGCATATTACATTTGCAAACATCTTTACTTACATGAATTTATCATTTTTCTATCCATATTTATAATTTTTTTAAAATTAACACATCAACTTGTCTATAATTTATTATAAAATACTTGTACTTGCATGAATTTGTCACTTTACTACTATATACATGATAACGTATCAGGGTTAAATATACCGGTGGTAATTAAACTTTGCACTTGTTTTATTTTGGGTACTGAACTTTAATTTGGTTCATAAAGGTAGCCCAACTTTAATTTTATTTTATCCGGTGGTCATCCGATGCCGGAAAGCCGAATTTTCTTAGAATATTCTGAGAATTTGGTGACTGAAATAAAATCAATTAAAGTTTAGTATCCAAAATGAAACAAGTGCAAAGTTTGATGATTACCAATACATTTAACAATCGGAATATTCTCAGAATATTCGGCTTCCGGTACTGAGTGACCACCGGATAAAATAAAATAAAAGTTGGATTACCTCTATGAATCAAATTAAAGTTTAGTACCTAAAATAAAATAAGTGCAAAATTTAGTGACCACCGTATCATTTCATATATCTTATCAATAGTGTATAAAGATTTATAAATTATAATTTAGGCAAGTTAAGATATTTAAATAGTAAAATTTTAAATAAATATATTAAAATGATAAAAACTGCAAAATTTAAGACACGAGCATGTATTATTCCATTAAAATGTCACTATTTTATAAACTTTTTTTTTAATGTTTTTTTTTTTAAAAGTAAAATGTTGATGGTTTGGTTTTGTCTCTACATATAAAGGTGAATGCATAAAACAAACAAATAAGAGGAGCGCGTGGGGATTAGCCAAGTAGACACCGACCAATGGGATTATTTAAATCAACAAATTAGTAATTAAAATTAAAAGATGTAGTGTACGCTGATTTTGTTTCTGGCAAATTAAAATTTATTTTGGTAATATTCACTATTAAATAATTTTATACACCCCATTTAATGGAAGAAATAAAATGAATCTAAGACTCTGTTTGTTTGCGGAATATATTATTTCTCTTGAAAAATATAATATTTTTTATGTTTAACTATAATACTAGAAAAATAGTTGAAAAATATTTTTGGTATTTAGTTTGCAATAGATTTTTTCTTAAATTATACAATATTATATAAAAATGGTAACATTATTTTTTATTTTTCTTTCTCTCTTTATATTTGATAAGCATTCAAGTCTTGAAAAATAACTTCCCGTTTTCAAAATGAGAAGTTATTTTCCGATATTTTTAAGTTATTTTCCTTTGACTTATTTTATTTTGGTAACCAAACATTAGAAAATATAAGAAAGTATTTTCACGAAGAATATTTTCCACAAACAAACGGAGCCTAAAGCTCCGTTTGTTTGTAGAAAATATTATGTCTATTGAAAAATATTTTTTAGAAAAAATAGTTTTTTAAAAAATATAATATTTTTTTTATGTTTAGTTACAATACTAGAAAAATAGTTGAAAAATATTTTTGATACTTAGTTTGTAATAATTTTTTTTCTAAATTATACAATATTACATAGAAATGGTAACATTATTTTTTATTTTTTTCTCTCTTTATATTGATAAGTATTCAAGTATTGGAAAATAACTTTCCGTTTTTAAAACGAGAAATTATTTTCTCATATTTTAAAACTATTTTTTTGACTAATAACTTATTTTCTTTTAACTGATTTTATTTTAGTAACCATATTTTAGTAACCAAATATTAAAAATATAAAAAAATAAGTTTTTTTAAAATATTTTTCATAAATAAATGGAGTCTAAAATAAATAAAAAAATAAAATGAATTCAAAATAAATAAAGGATGGCGATACATATCTCCGTGCGAGATATGTATCGCGGTGATTTGGCAGAAAAGACAAAAAGTCTTTTCTGCCAAATGACCAATTTGTCCTTATTATTATTTTAAATAAAAAATTAATTAATAATTAAAAAAAAATATTTTTTAATTATTTAATTAAATAAATTAATAAAATTTAAAACCTAAAAAAGAACTGGATGAACCCGTCGTGTAATAATTTACAAACTCATATAATATAATATATTTATTTATTTATTTTTGTATAATATAAAAATTATTTAATAATAAAAAATATATTATTTAATTATTTAATTAAATAAATTGATAAAATTTAAAACCTAAAAAAGAACTGGGTGAACCCGTCATATTATAATTTACAAACCCATAAATTATAATTTTATTTTTTAATTAATTTATTTATATATTATAATTAAAAAACGCAGGGGGCAAAAAGATAATTTTGCCCCGCGTGAGGGACTGTCAATGTCGCGGTTAGCGACATCCAACATTTCCCTAAAAAAAATAAACATTTTGTCATTTAGGAAAAAATTTCCAATTTGTCGTGTTTTTGGGTGACGTGGCTTGTGTCAAGCCATTTCGCCACTTGACATACCGAAGTCGCCTTTTGGCTTTTTTTTTTTTCTTTTTTTCAAAAGACGTTGAAATGGCCTTTTGTTTTTTTTATTTTGATATATTTTTTTTTTTTGCAAAATTACATTTCAATATCTATACTTTTATAAGTTATATATATTTTTAACAGACAACTTTAATTGTTTAATTATTTTAGTACTATATCTTATTTTTACAATAAAACACAAATAAATTTATTCTGCCATT
>CATIWO010063276.1:0-23789 GCA_949673435.1 Macaranga tanarius | reverse complement strand
CTTGTGATCATATAAATAATATGATTGATTTTTAATGTCTTGTAATCATATTCAATTTTTCTTTAGTTGTTATATGCTGAATTATTTTCTAATAAAACAATATTTTAATTTGAGATCATTTTGCATGTTTTCTTTTTTTTTTCAGAATAAAAATTTTGACTGTATGTTTCTATTGATTGCTAACTATAATTTATTGTTTGCATATTGCACATGCTACTAACTTTAGTTATGTCCGTGGTGAATTCAGGATTTTAAATTAGGGGGACAAAATTTTAAATTTCTTTCTAAATAAAAAAAAAATACATATATTAATTTTTTTTTTTTTTAACATGATGAATATTGCATTCATTGAAGAGCAGCATACAATGATCCATTGAGAAAAATTACTATAGCATAGCAATGATAAATTTTCTTCCGTTGTTAAAAATCCAGATTGACTAACTACAGAAACTCCCTACCAAATTAGGGATCTCTGAGACCACTTCTAGTCAAATTGCACAGAGCTGACTAATGATAGTAGAGGAGCATTCAACTAAAAAAAAATAAACAAACACAACGAAACAAACAAGCACAACTAAGAAACAACCAACTTGGCTGCCATAAGTAAAAATAAAAAAACACAAAGCATACAACGATCTGAGGGTGGAGATCCTGCCATTTGCATAGCCTATTGGCTTCCACAAGAAGAAGAAACCTCTTTAGCCAGATTATTACCTCTTCATTGAACAGAGGAAAATGGATCTCTAACCACAAAATTGATTCTCTAACACAACCCAGCAAAACAACTACGAAATTCACAACAAAAAATTATTTAAGTACGCCATAGCACAACAAAAGTAAAAGAAAAAAAAGGATCCGGGTGACCAAAAATTTACCCAGATCCAGAAAAAAATAAGAAGACGAAGAAGACTATCAACAGTAGAGGGAGAGAGAGGCTATCAAAGGCTATCGTTGCTATCAAAGGCTATTTATAAGGGAGTAATTAAATAAATTTGAGAGACAAAAGTATAAATTTTGAGGGACCTAGCCAATAAAGCTTGGCCTGAAGGTAAAGTTGAGGCCTTAAAACCTAATGGTCCCAGGTTAGGGGTATATATATATATATTTGTAATAATAAGTTTATAGTAATAGTTTGTTATATTAATAGCTCTGTAAGAGCTTGTTATATTTGTAATAGTTACTCACTTCGTTCCATTCCAACTGTCATTTTAGAAAATAAAATTTTTTCCACTTCAAGTGACGTTTTGAGATTACCAATAAAAAATAAATGCTTCTTTCCAATTTTACCCTTATATTGGTTTTAGAGTAAATATTGGTTTTAAAGAAAAATATTAACTTATAGTCTTTTTAAGATTAGAGTAGTTATAATTAATAACTTTTAGTTTTTCTAAAAGATGATAATGTAGTCATTTGCACCTATAATTATGTTTATTAAATAGGATATTTAATCTTTGTAAAACAACCTTAAACGATAATTAGAATGGAACAGAGTGAGTAGTTTGTAATAGCTTGTGACAATTGTAGTATCAGTGCTGATATCTACTAACATTGTTGTAAACTCGATAATGTGTAATTTTCATATATACCTGACAAAAAAACAATGAAAAATTTACTCATAACTTTTATTATATTAAATTAAACCCATATATGTGCGCATTTATTAACTTTAATTATAGTCTCCAAACTAAAATAATGGTATATTAATTTGAAGAAAACTTACACAAGATCCATTAATGCATTGTTCAATGTTCACCAATTCAATACCAACTACCTTCCAAGAAAAAAGAAAGAAAAGGGTATGAACCCTATGTATAAATTTTAGTCAGTGGATTCTGTTACACAAAATTATTATGAAGATAAGATATGATGTATGCATACCGTTTGAAATAAAATAATTTGCATAAAAAGAGGTTGTCGATGTATAAAGTGAAAAAAAAAAAAAGGAGCTTCACATCTTAACATAGAAATAATTTGCGTATAATTCTTTCATTGATCCCACAAGATTAACTGGAGAATCCGTTAGAGATTTTCCACTTTTTTTTAGATCTAATTTATTTTGAAGGCATGTTTAATTCAGCGATTTTTATCGGCTATATAGCTGATATCTGTTAGTTGATAACGGATAGTTAATAGTTATTTTATAGAAAATTTTAGTAAAATATTTTTGAATTAATATATAAAATGACTTTTATAGACATAATTTATTTATTTTATGCAAAAAAAAAAAAAGAAAAAAAGAATATTAAACAACATTAACAACAACACTAATAATAATAATAATAATAAAGAATAATATAGTACTGACATCATTTAATTTGTGCAATATAAACTAAAATCTTTTTTAAGTGAACTGTAAAATTATTTTTCATAATAAACTCATATTTTATTTATCTAACTCGATGGTAATAAGTTTTTTTTAATAAAAAAATAATAAGGTGGACTAATCTTCTTTAAAATCTCATTTAATTAGTTAAATCCAACAAACTTAATTATTTTTCTGACTTATATATATAATTTAGCATAAAATATATAATTAATATAATTAAAATATATAATATATTAATTAATTTTAACAAATTTATTAAAATTAAATAAATTAATTAAAAATACATATTAAACTTAAAATTATTAATAAATTAACTATTTTTTAAAAAATATAATTAGATTTTATAATGGAGAAAATAGAAAAATGAGCACATACTTTTAAAAATAAGAAATAAATTTAATTTAATTATTTATTCATTTATAATCTTCAAGACTTCAACTACCAATTTAACTTTTTATTTTTTTATTTTTTTTATTTTTCATTTTTTAATTATAAAAATGAATAGATTTAACCTATAGAAAATAATTTTAGAAGTAAAATAGATTCAAATTTTAAATATATATATATATATATATATATATATATATATATATATATATATATATATATTGTTACTTACATAACATACATGAACAATATTTCTTTTTTCAAATGCATAATTTGGTGTCAAATTTTATTAAATTATTTATTTTCAAATTTTATATCTATTTATTTATTTTATTTATCAATTAGATTATATATATATATATAAATAAAGAAAGTAAGAAGACAGTAATGGCGAAGAAAAAAAAAGAAATTAAAACAGTTAAATTTCTTTTTGAAAAGTGTCCGTTTGCTTTTTATATATATATAATAAAAAAGGTGTCATTTTGAGTTAAAAAGAAAAAAGAATCCCATATTTGACGAAGATTAATATTCTAAAAAAAAAAAAAGGTTTATTTGTAAAAAAATCCAAATGTTTACAGCTTTTTACAATTTAATTCCAACCTTTAAATTTTTACAATTATGTCCCAATTTTTAATTTTTTTTTGTAATATTAACACATTAATTAATTTGGTCAAATAAATTAATTCATTAATATTTTACAATAAGACTTATTGGGGTCTACTCTTTGTATTGGTGGCATTACACTTCATTGCCCACTAAGAATTTTCTAAAATAATTTTGACCAAATTCATTAATGTGTTAACATTATAAAAAAATTTGAAAATTGGGACATAATTACAAAAATTAAAAGGTTGGAATAAAATTGCAAAAAACTGTAAACGTTTGGATTTTTTTCACAAATAAGCCAAAAAAAATATAGTGAGTGATTTTAAAAAAGCTAAAAATCAGAGTTGATTGAATCAACAGCTAATTGGGAGTCAATTAGTTATCAGTCGCTAAATACTAAATTTTACCAAACAGATTTTTTTCAACTTTTAAACACCAAACTTCTATCAACTACTTTCATCAGCTAAATCAAATACCATTTTATTGATAATTTTAAATTAATGTTGAAAGGAAGGGTGCCAGAATTTTTTAAAGGCTTTTTATTTAATAATTTTTTAGCAATTATATGCAACTTTTTTTAGCTTAAAAAAATTTGTACAATTTAAATTGAAGTTTGAATAGTCTACTAGTAAAAAAAGTTTACAATTTAACGTTAAATTTATTTTTTATAAAAATTTCAACTTACTATAATAGTAAAAAAATTTACAAATTAGCTTTAAATTTATTTTTTATAAAAATTTCAACTTACTATATTCAAATGCAGTATATTTAATTATTAAATATATGATGCATAATAATTATTACATGCTTGATTCATGTCCAAATGAAATTAACAATAAAAGATTTTCGTATTATTGGGCAAAGAAAAAAGAACTATATATATAATGTAACTTTTTTTCTAGATACAAGTCGCCCACGTCCCACCTAATATAATTTCATGGAGATTAGATTTCAAAACATTAATCATGGGACATATTACTTAGAAGATGATATTATTGAAAAAAAAAATGAGCAGTTTGAAAGTTCAAACGTTAAAATTAATTCTTTAATTTCACTGTTCCATTCAACGAATTAATGAATGCTGTAGCTAGTGTGAAATATATACAATATATATATGACTAAAAAATAAGAAGAATGGTCTACTAATGCTACAAGAGCTTTCATTTTTGTCAAAAACCCAATTTATTCTTTGTGTTTCACACATTAAGTGAAATCAAATCATACAAATATGTGCATATTTCACCAACTTTGACCCAATATCGAACCCTGTACGTACTTATAGATTCATGTATCAAGCAAAGCAGAATAATTCTTCACAACAATTTAGCAACTTAATTAATTAAAAACTTCCGGTGTTTAAGTTACTTTTGCACATCTTCAAAACATTAATGAGTCTTGAAAGACATTTAATGTTGATAATGGTTCATTCAAAAGACTATCTAATCAGATTAGGCAATGGGAAGAGCTAAATAATCAATTTTTTTTTATTTTTTCAATAGATTCATTTAATTTGATCCAAATTAGTCTGACTATTATCAAATCAGAAAATTATTATTAAAAAAGAAGTTAAGTTTTCCAATAAAGGTTAAGAAAAATATATAATTTAATTTTAGATTCTTTAAATTCAATTGCAGAATTTACTTTGTTTGAAGTACTACGGTATATACTAGACCCTCTTGGCCTGGTGGCAAGCAGCTGCCAAATGCTGCTCACCAGTGGGGGTTCGAGCCCCACTGGTGCCCCTCCTTAGGTGTGGGAGTTTCTCTCACATGGTGTCCCTTATCCGGGTAGAGGGCGGAGGTTTGATCCCCTCCCCTTTTCGCTCTTAAAACTGTTCAAAAAAAAAAAAATTACTACGGTATATGCTTTTGAATAGTTCTAAGAAATCAAATCAGTTCTTAAAGAACAGAGAAACATTTAGATGTTCCTTAAAAAGCAAACAAAACGAACAAAAACAGCCCAGCAGCCACGTGTGAAGAAGGGAGGTTAGGGCACACTCATAGCTCATACGAGCATGTAGTTCATCATCACATGCACATAATTAATCGATCCATGCACACACACACATAGAGACGAGAATCCATTTTTTTTCTATATGTAAACGTATCTTTCATGATCATATTTATATACTTCGTCTAGTCTTATTCTGAGTTAAACATTTGGTAGACATTTTTGGTGAAGAGTTGTTCTTGCTGCCTTTGGTGGGCTATTTTAATTCTAAACTTTTGATTTTGATATTCATCATACCTTTAGCTAGCTAGCTATAGCTTCACCTTTTATCTGTACAGGATTTTTTTTAGATGTATTGTGTCCGCAGAGTTAAATTTGTAATATATATTATAAATATTTTATAGTAAACTAATAAAAATCATACACATAAATTAAAACTTTACTCTCGGAAATAGTAGTGTACAAAAAATTTGCTTAATTTTTACAAAAGAAAAATTTTAATTATTTATTTCACTTTTGATCCTTTATTGTGGCACCAATACAACTGTAAATTAATAAAATTTATGTTATGCTGGCAAAACACACAAACATTAATAAGTAATTCATAGTTAATTTCATTTATCTTCTTATTTAATTGTTGTACCATATACTTTGATGATGATTTTCTACTGATCTAAAAAATAGTAAGTATTGCTAGATCTATTGAAAAAAGAAATTATTTTTTTCACAAAAAGTCCATTTTGTGTGTTGTTTTGTATATGATGAACATACAGCAGTTATAATACTTGAAACATATGATTTTCTCCAACATGTAATGATAATTAATAGCAATGTCTCTATGATATGGGCAAAAGAATAAGGCATCAAATTTTTAGTTTTCCTCGTTTGACTTAATATTATTTTTTATAATTTATATATTACATATTTACATAAGAATTTTCTTTTGTTTGACCAGCTGTCGTTGATTTTTTGCTACCATATGCAATAAGGTCAAAATTATACAAAGAAAAAAAATGATTTTAAATCACTGGGCCAAGATCCGTGCGTACAGAACACTTTGGATATATACTTAGTAAAGTTAATCTTGATTTTGGCTTTAAAAATTCTTGAAGATTAAGACATAAATTATATTTTAACCAACAAGTTATATTGTATTTTTTTTTAAGTGTCTTTGCAATCAATTCTAGTTTTGTGTTTACAGCAAAACTGAAGGGTGCTAAAAGAAAAGTGAAAAAAAGGATAACAAGTGATTAAGAGAGTTGGGATTGGAGGATTTAAATAATAATCCACTTCAAACCCATCAGTATAGTGAATTAATTAATTATTTAGGCTAAAGATCTAAGCCTAAAGCACCTAGCATATGCCTTGAATAATATCATAACTTGAATAGTCTATTAAATGATTAATCTTTTTTGAGTTGTAGCTAGGTATATATTGTAACACCTGCCTTTTAGAATACGTAATCATGTCGTATGCATTGCATAATATAAATAGTATAATGGTGGACTTAACTTAAGTTTGGAAATGTGTATGAGTGTAGAGAGGGACTAAATTGTAAGAAAAGTTGGGATTAGATTGTCACAATAGTAAGTAATGAGTATTTATGTAATAAGTCAATTTCTTTAAGGGGCTTACAGGATATTATGGTGATAATGTTCCATAATTATCTAGATATTTAATTCTTTCATTAAAGACTAAGCATCATACATGGAGACTAAAGGGGGGTAAATGGAAGCATAGTATTGGTCCATGTGTGTGTATGTATGGTTGTGTATGTGTAGAGATTTTGAAAAGAAGAAGAAGAGTGATTTTAGAGAACTTTGAGAGTTTTTAATCTTGCAATTACTATCTAACAAGAAGTTGGAGAAGCCTTGGGGGGATTTTTAATCTACTGGAGCTTTTATTTGTAAGCTTTATTATGCTATTATGTTGATTGAGTTAGGTTTTGCTTGTTTCAATTTGTGCTCTATTTTCTATGTATTTTAGTCCTATTGTTTCAGCCATAATTTGGGCTGTAAAGCTCTGAATTAAGTATGGTTAGAGGCTCTGAAAACTTCAGAGAGTCCTCTATAACTTTTGTGTTTTGAGCTTAGACTGATTCTGTGGTTAACAGGGTCTAACGAGGTTCAACATTTTATTGCTCATGTTGATACCCTGTTGTACCCTAAATGGATTCAAAAATCTATAAATAATTCTATACACGTCTGATTTCAGTAATTCCAATTGGAATTGATATAGACTCATAACCCTAGATTCAGTAAAAATTTCATAGTCATTTGATTTATGTGAGCATCATTTGGCTATTTTGAACTTTGAGCTTTAAATTGCATCTAGATGAGTTGGGTGCAAGTACAATATTTTATGATGTGAGATTGATGAATGATTGTATGTAGGAGTGGATAAAGGAAAAAAAGGCAATCATAGTTAGAGGAAATACTCTTTTTAAAGTTAGAAGCACTTGGAGGTAAGTGATTACTAATATATGTTATATACATATGCTAATCTCTTATATGAATGATCGTGTAATTCCTTTAATGAACGTGAATGAATGTATGGATTAGTGACTATGGTGTGGAATGAGTTTCCACCCTTTATGTATATTGGTAATGTGAGGATTTATTGGCAAATGATGATGTGAGTGTAAATGATGATGTGAGTCTGTATTGTGGTATATTATTGGTATATGATTGATTTATTTTTGGTATATTTTCAGTATATGAACGGTATATTTTCCGTTTATAATTGTGTATGTTGATGCAACTGTGTTGAGTTGTGTTTTATATGATGTGTTGTATTTTACAAGAAGGTGAAACAAGTGAGGAATTGATGATATGTGAGAATATATGTTGAGTGAAGACTGAGCCGGTTAGATAGTCTTCATTGATTGTGTAGTATGGGAAAGCTGAGCCGATGGATAGCTATCCATGAATGAATGAATTGTGTGAAGTGAGATTGAGTCAGGCAGATAGTCACACTTCATGGCCATTTGAAATGTGAATGTGATTGTGATAAATATGCCAAATGTGGCTATGTGTGAGGTGATGGTATGAAAATGGTTTGGCCGGATATTGATCAATGAGATGGGAATTGTGAATGTATACGTTATTGCAATTATGTGAACTTGATTATGAATACTAAATAGATTGTTGAAAGTGATTATCTAGATGGTAAATGGCGTGTTGATATGTATACACTTTGAATCTATGCTTTTGAATGAGTTACAATGTGTGAATGTAGTATTGTAGTTGTGAAATTATGGATATAGATACTTTAAATTGATGAATGATTGAGAATTATGTATTGGTGAATGAGTTGGTGATATTTGGTAGTGTTTTTGAAGTGTTTTTAAGTTGGTATTGAGTTGTATTCAAGTTTGGAATGGATTGAAATGCTTTAAGATGGCTAAAATAGAGTTTTGGCCAAGTTTGAATTGCTCACTGTCTGCTCACGATAGTGAGGAAGCACCTGTGAGCACCCCAGGCCATTTTGTACAGTAATTGACTCTTCCCTTGGCTGCTCACGGTCTGGCTCATGATCGTGAGGAGCCAACTGTGAGGAGCCCGAGTTATTCGCTTGATTCTTCTTTCTTTGGACTTCACCGGGTATTGATGTAGTGTCAATTGTAATGTAACTTTATGGTGATTGTATGTAGAAGTACTAGAGGTTTAGAAAACTATTTTACTACCTTTAGAATATATCGTATATGTTAGATTTTATATCACATCAAATCATTTCTTATGTAATTGGTATATGTGTACAATTGTATTAGTAGTTGCTTATTGAGTTACAAGCTCACCCCTTTGCGTTGAAATTTTTCAAGACTTGATTAGTCTTAGCTTGAAGCTTACAATTGGAGTCTTAGGTGGGCCGAAACGAGTTTGGTGCAACCGACCTTTATCCTGCATATCATTTTGGCATGTTTGTAATAACATTGTGAATTAGTTAATCGTATGTAAATTATGTGTGATGACATTGTGTATTAGTTAGTCATATGTAAATTATGTGTGATATACTACATATGAATATATGTCTATGGATAAGTACGTTTTAAGAAAATTTTTCTTATGCCACGTGTGTATGATTAATTGTGGCCACGCGCATAATTGTATTTTTGGGCGTCGCAAATATAGATTTTAATGTTCAATTATGTGTGGGAGAGTTGGCAAAGCAACTATCCGCATTGAGACTACATGACAAGAGGTCATAGGTTCAATCCTTAGTGGTGCATAGTTAATGACCAAATATCTTTGCCTCTCACTACCAATATATAATTATAATGATAGTTGTTGAGTTATTTAATAGTTGTTGAGTGTTAATGTAGTTGATAGTTTATAGTTTGTAGTAGTAGTAGTTAATGTTGTATAATTCCAGGTTCCAGGAACAGGGAACCAGTAAAATATATATATATATATATATATATATATAGTTAATGTTGTAATCCCATATAATGATGGTTGTTGAGTGTTAATGTAGTTGATAGTTTGTAGTTTGTAGTACTAGTAGTAGTAGTTAATGTTGTAATTCGGGAAGAGAAAACCAGTAAAAAAAAAGATATAGATTTTAATTCATTTATAATGGAAACAGAATGCATATATAGTCATCAAACATATATGTATATTACCATTGACTATAACAATTAAAGAGGTTTAATACATCGACACCTTTTTTTTTTTATAATTTTTTCATTTAATTTACAAACTAACCGCTTAAATATCTCAATTTGTTAAAAAGAAAATTCATTAACACTTTTAGCACTATCTGAAACATTTAAATGTGCACTATTTTCATAAGTTATAATAAAATTATTAATAAAACATTTAAATTTACTAAAAAATATTTACAAATTATGTTTTTAACAAATTGATATATTAAAGTAGTCAGCTTATAAGGTAAGATAATATAATTGACAACATATACCAAGTCTAAGAATTACAAATATATTAAGTTAGATTAAACAAAACGGTATTACACTAAACTTGATAATTGAGTGGGTGATGAAAAGTAAGCATCGATATATGGCAATTTAATATGTTATTTTCATTGAATTGAGTACTTGAATTTTTTGAAAAGGAAGAGGGGAGAACGTTAGTAGAAGAATAAGGGTTGTTCGATTGAAACTTTTAGGACTTTTGTGAGGGACATATAGTACAAAATCTTTGTGTAATACGTACGGTTGGGTATGGAGGAAGATTCTTAATTATGATGTATCTTTTTTGTTTTCTTCTTCTTTTTCTTGTGATTTCATTCTTTCTTTCTTTCGTTCTTTGCCAGTCAATTTAATTTTGTTCTATTTTCCTTCCTCAAAGTCACTTTCTTTTCCTTTTATTTTTCCACAACTTGGAACATGTAATACGCGTATTTTGTCATGTTATTAGCATATCAGTTCCAGTTTTTGAATTTATGCTTTTTAAAAATTATATTCAAGTGAAAACAAATGCAAAATAAGAGCAAATAAATACTTCAAATATATTATTTAAGTATTTTTTTTTCAAAATAAACCATTGATTTTTACTATGTAAAATTTGTATTCCATCGCTGAATTACTAATTAGTTGAATGATAACTTTTATTTTTATTTTGTTTGAGAAGAATTAATATATGACAATGTGAATGTATCTATAGATATGCTACTTAGGACCGGGGCATATTGAAAGATGAACATAAGGGTTTTATGATAATTTTGATGAAATTGTAGATTCAAACATGTGAATTGTTTGGGAGTTAGGGCGCTACTCCACATGCATGCATAGGTAAAAGTGGGATCCTATGCATTTTTGCACCTAATTTTTAGGTCCTTCTTTATTTTATTTTTAATTTCTCCATCTTTTGGAACTACATATAAAGGGTCCCTTTACCTAACATAATAGTCTAATTTCTTTAAATAGAAAATAAAAATTTTCCTTTTATAAGTTTTTTTTGCCCAAATTAATACACCCCATAAACGGGGACTATAATTAATTAAAACTATTAACACTTATCGATACTATAACTACAATAACTAACTAATTACTACTAATTATATATTTTTATATTATATATATATATATATATATATATATATTATCTAGGAGTTAGTAGATAAAAATATTTAATCATAGTCGATGACTATTTGCGCCTACTAGAAATTGAAAGGTAATGACACCTCCACCATTGGCTATAAGTTTAAGAACCTAAACTTATGAAATTTATGTCCCCAGAGGCTCCTCACTGCCACCACCAAAAACGGAATATATCATTTGAATATTCTTATGATTTAGCCAGCCCATAGCCCAATTCCCCCTGACCCGAGCTCAAATAAATAATTATATTTAAAAAATTTTTATTTATTATGATAAAATAATTTGTATTACTTAAAGCTTAATGTAATTATAATGAATAGATTAACAAGTACAACATTATTTTAATTTACATTGCAGGCATAGAACAATTCAATAAGATCTTGTTTATTATATAAATACTAGATTTCATTTTTCTTATTTCATTTTTCTTTGAACGGCCTTTGTCATGTGGTGTAAGATTAGTCATTGGCATAATCCAACATGATTAACACTAAGCACTATTTGAATTCTGATGTAAACTTAAAATCACTCCTAGCTTCTAGTCTCATGAGATTGTTCAAACTTAATTAAATATAAGCTAAAATGACTGATTAAAATATGAAAGTTAGACAGAGTTAGAGTTTTATTTTTTTAATTTATTTATTCAATGGCCCTTCTTATTTGAATAGAAATATAAATACAGTACTTATTATACAGAAAAAAAATCTTAAACTATGATGGATGATATTGATTTCAACTTGCAATGTGATGTCTAAAAGAGAGCATATTTCAAAAATTAAATAAATTTCAAGAACATAAAATAAAAATGAGATATGAATAGTCACTTCTGTTGACTACCTAATTACTTGCCGCCCTAAGAGAGCAAAGAAAAAGATAGAAAGAATAGAAAAGATATGCACTTGAATTTCTTTTTTTATGAATGGTGACTCAATCTTGTTGGGTCCATGAAAGTACAATACATCATCGTATTACTCATACGCATGCGAAAATGGGTCATCTCAATGGTGATATAAGGATGAGTAATTTTAATGCTAATAATTATTTACTATACATATGAATAATTTTAAATGGATGAAAATTTTGGATACATGAAAAAAGAAATAAATGGAACTTGGCAATCAGCATATGGACATCCACTCTACACTCGTAAATCCTTGTAGCAAACCAAACTGAAGTAATTGGACATTAAGATGCCACATAGCTATGATCATATATGTAGTTCACAATGTCTCGTTCCTCTAAAATAAAGCCCAATCAATCATCAGGAACTAATCACCCTCTAAATATGGAGAAAAATTTGTGCATATAAATTAAGGAAAAAAATTGCAGATGCACATAATAACAGTTTATAGAAATTATGGCTATAGCCGTCATCAATGGACCGACTGTGATCGAATTCGTTGAAGATTCAAATGCATTTGAAATGTGTGTTAAAGAATGTTTTGAAATGCTTGATGTTCATGGCAATGGAGTGATCACAAGAGATGAGTTTTGTGATGGATTCCACAAGTTAATGTCATTAGAAAATGGATTGCATCAGAAACAAGAGATTGATAATCTTTACGGTACAATTTTTGAAAGATTTGATGAGGATAATAATGGTAGCATCGATCATGAAGAGTTTAGGTGCTTAATGAGGGAACTAATGTATGCCATGGCTCGTGGGATTGGTGATTCTCCTGTTCTAATGGCTCTTAATGCAGAAAGCATGATGATGAAGGCTGTTCAACATGAACTTTGCAACAAATGAAAAACAAATCTTGTAGTCTTAGCAAATACATCGAGCATGATTCATAGTTCGATATAATTTTTTCTTTTATGTTTATTAATGATATAGTTCCATACAGATGAATCTTGATCTTGTCTCTATTTTATTTTGTATTAGTAAAACTATGAATCTTGATCTTGATCTTGTTTATTGCATATCTTTCTTGATCTATATGTTGTTGTAATATCAATCTTGATCCCATTCTACATCTTAATTTCCTTGAATTGACTAGTATTTTCAGGTCAATACCAAAAATAATAATAATAATAATAATAAGACCTATTACTGTTTTGTGTTAAAATAACACACAAGATATGTTAAAAAAAAGGGTTTATATTAATAATGATTGAGGAAGAAGATATGGCCTTATAAAGTGACTCACCTTAATCTAATTTAGTATAAAGCATTTAAAGATGAAATTTGGAGTTACTTTATTCTAGGCAGCTTAATATACTCTATTCTCCATTATGGGACATTATCATCAATTCTTGGCTGCAGACATGGGAATTGCTGGAACTAGTTACATAATTGCTTAAGCAATTTATGCTCGAACTCGAACACTTAATGGCTAACCATGCACAGATAATCACCTCAATTAGGCATCACTTATGAGTTATGATGATTGTTGAGAATGAAAACAGGGATGCAAAGAATTTGTCCAACTTTATAAACTAAGAATATAATACAAAGTTCAATAATTAAAATATAATGTGTTTTTCTTTTGGATATCATAATTAGAAACATAAAAATAAAAACAAGGTCGTGTAGTGCTTTGTTCACATTTGTTAAATGAATTTTACTCAAAATGCATTATTTAATCTGTTATCTAATTCTAAAAGTGGAGTAATTAAATGGTAAAAATTTCTTTTATAACATTAAAAAAGTTTAAATTTAATTTTAAACCATCATGTGGTGGTGAAACTCATCCTACTAAAATTTTTCTATTTTATGCCATTTGATAAATCGATTTGATATTGCAAATACTGTTATCCATGATTCATAAAGAAGAATTTCATCTCTTCTTTGATAATTTTGAAATTACATATCAGCCATATGATATGATAGAAGCGAGTACATGCTGAATTGATGCCCATACAAAAAAATAAAAAATAGAAATTAGAAGACGTGTTAGCTAGTTTCTCCATATAGTTGAAATAAAAATTGATCAAAAGTAGATAAAACATAACTTTGGCACCATAAGTGAAAGCACCAACAGCATAGAAAACAACCCCAAAAGCTGATATTTTGTTCCTTCAATAAATCTAATCAAAACCCACTTCATGGTTTAAGTGAAAAACACTGCAAAGGTAGTTGGATTAACCTTTTCAATTAGGCCCCATCTCCTATACCCCTTTTGAGATGGCAAAAGGGAAAGAAAGCAATATAAAAAAGGACTAGCCCTTTTCAAAGTATTAAAGAAGAACAAAATCAGCATGACTCAGAGTGAAGGACAGTGCAACCCAGCTCATATCTATAGACTATGAGAAAAAGATAAAGAAGAAATGGATTAAAGGCCCCTTCAAAGGCGCAAATCAAGGAAAGGCTCACCTTATACAATAAGGCTAGCTAACCGCTCATGATTGTTGCCATGGAATCCTCTTGTGCTTTCATCATTCTAAGTTCCAAAGCACCCCACTTTTGCCACCCTTTTCCACCACTAATAAACTAATTCAATTGATTTGAGAGTTTTGAGTATTGAATGAGCTTTAAGTGCATCCTTCTTTTACTCTCAACCCAACTACAATAACCTAAATAAAACCATCAACTTATAAACAAGCAGCTTCACATATATATATATACATATATATATATGTATGTATATATAGAGCCTGAATGTTTTGTTAAAGGATGCATATACAAGTTGAACATCATGATCCCAGCATGTTTCAGCCCCCACAACACGCTCTCAAATGCCTCTGAAATGCCTCAAAGTCTCATTACATGCATATACCAAACTCAACTCTGCAACTCTCCTACTTATCTCACACTCACTTGGTCAAAAACACTCTTTTCTCACTCCCTAACTATCTATGCTTCTGATTCCTTCTCCATCACCATCTCCCTCTATCCATCAACCTTTTCCTTCTTTAGAAACAAACCAGGCTCCAAATCCATCTACTTAACCCACCACCACTATCAAAGAATCAAGCTTTACTGGGATTTCACTCGTGCTGAGTTCACTCACAACTCAGCTGTGCCAGACTCATGTTTCTACATTGCCATTGTTTGCAATGCAAGACTAGAATTCTTTCTTGGTGATCTTCAAACCGAGCTCACTCGTCGAACCAGCAGCGCTTTATTCTTGACTCGCCAAGTCGTGCCTGAACCAACTTTGTTGTCTAGAAGGGAGCATGTGTTTGGACATAAGAGTTACGTATCAAGAGCTGAATTTTTTGGTTCTAGACATGAGATTGAAATAGAGTGCAATGGAGGTGCCCTTATAGTTAAAGTTGATGGCGAAATAAGCCTTGTTGTCAAAAGATTGGCATGGAAATTTAGAGGGAATGAGAGGATTTTTGTTGGTGGCATGGAAGTTGAGTTCTTTTGGGATGTATTCAACTGGGTTAACAATAACAATAGTAACAACAAGAGCAGCAATAATAATCATCACCATCAAGGTCATGGTGTGTTTATTTTCCAAGTTGGTGATGGTGGGGTATGGCCAGAAATGGTAGGTCAAGAGAAGAAGTTGATAAAGAAGAGTTTATCTTCGTCGGTAGGGCAAAGTCAGGGATTGATGCCGGCAGCAATGACAACATTGTCACCGTCTCCGTCGTGCTCAAGTGTGCTGCAATGGGCGGAGGAGAGTAGTGATTGTGGGAGGAGTTCATGTTCTTCATCTACTACTAGGTCATGTGGGAGTAATATTCATGGAGGATTCTCTTTGTTGTTGTATGCTTGGAGGAGCGACTAAAAATTAAGTTTTATGTTAATTAATTTTCCAAATGATGTGATTATAGTTAGGTAACTATATATCGTCTGAGTTTAATTTTTCCTTTTAATTAATTTGATAATACTACGGGAATTGCAACCATTTATTAATTTCTTGTGATGTTTATGGTTCTTCAAAACTTTATGGTTCTTCAAAACTTTCTTGTAGTATACATTTTGCGTATCAAATCTATTATTAAAGCTCACAAAGAAACACTGAAGAAGTGAGAGAAAAATATATATTTATAATGGTTAAAATTTATATGATTTCTGAAAGTATACACATATATATAGATTCCAGGGCTTAATTGATAACAAATATATTTTCACTTAAATTCAATTTTAGATTTGGTGTTTTCTATTCTACGGTGTTTATAAATTGAATCCCAATTTTTTATACACCACTTCTTAGGTGCAATTGGAGGCACACAGGTTCAAAACAATAGAGAGAAAATACCACAAGTGAAATTTCATCATTTCCTTGCAGAATCTCTCCACTAAGAGAACTATTTTCAAATTGTTGTTTAAGAAGAAAGAAAGAAAGAAAGAAAGAAAGAAAGAAAGAAACATATATATACCAATAATGGCAAAGAATCCAAAATTCAAAATGCCCACTCGATAGCCCCATAAGGCCGGCAGATAGCAACAAAAGAAATATTGTAACCATGCGCGCATGCACACTACTAAGCTATACCAGCATCATCATCATCAAACACATTGGATCCTCAGATAAATTCTCCTTGTACCAGTACTCAAAAAATCATACTAGGCTCTAGTTACTTTTTTATTTATTACATATACAAAGCATTAGCCTTCCTGCGCACAACCTCTCATTTTACTATAGTTTACATGTTCATGGGTGGTCCTGTTCCCACCATCATTACAATAGTTTGTTGCTTTTCTTTAAAATCATGACTTAATTCTACAACTTGTGGTGCACGAGAACTTTTATTCAAATGCGGATGTGTGCATGGTGCTATGTTCGTACAAAAAACGAGCTGTATTTTATTCCATCAAACTCATTAACATCAAGCTTGATTTCAGCAGCCACTAGCCAGGAAGTGAGACTAATGTGAAACTAGTGTGTAGCCAATGTATAATAAGCAATGAGGTACAAGCTTCATGAGTTTTCACGAAATCAAATTTTCTCCTAATAAATAAATAATAAGGGCATATTTTTCCTTTTTTTAGTTTCACTTTACACGATCATCATTTCAATAATCTCTAGCACATGAAATTTGCAGCAGCTTTAGATTTCTAGAGAGTGATTAGAGTTAATCACCTGGTCTCCAAAAGCTAGGAGTAAATATCTGGCCGATTGCTTCGAGTGCTGAAATATTCCAGCTCTCAGCATGCCTGACAACCTGTCAAACAAACGTTGTTACCACTCTTTGAGTATTGGGTCCTTAAAATAAAATGCAGTTCTATAAAGGTACACAAGTTGCAAAAAATGAGCAGGGGAGGAGAAAAAGGGATTTTTTTTTTTCTCTCAACTCACTTTAAATTTATCATTCAGTTCATAAATTGTGCTTCCATCAATTGAAATGAAGGGCCTCCATGGAAATTTGAGGTAGGTTCTGCAAGTCAGATAGAAGGTTTCAGAACAGTAATTAAACAGAGTCTATAGCTGGCGATGCAATGCAAATTTGATGGAAATAAAGAAAGCCCTTCTACTAGACCAGGCAACTATTGTTTTAGTTTGTACAGGAAAAAAGAAAATATATACATATATTCATTCATATAAATTATTTCATGTATGAAATGCATGAACTGCAGCATATCCGGAATTTCGGTCATATATAGACGTGCACAATGCATATGCATATGCACGCAGCACAGAACACAAGCACTTGCCCCAACCTCTCTATGTTATATCCCCTGCCTATGAGGACAAGCAGGCACATTCACTGCCATTGTTAAGTCAGAGGTCATCAAGCCAAATCTAAATGGAGGAGTGTCTGAAGCTATTCTGAATAATTGCATGTAATGTCATCATCATGTTTAGATACAAATGAAAACAGTTCAAGCAGTAAATTTCTCATTCTTCTCCGGATTTTCTTCTTGTTTTTCATTTTTCTTATTTCTGAGCCAAAAATCTCTTTCACATTTCAAGAAGTGTGCCAAGGAAAAAAATTGATTCCAAACAACAATATATCAAACTTGATTATGCAGGAATCCTGGCATGGCTAGAGTACATATAAGATAAATAGGACATTTTTTGCAACTCAGAAAAAGCTTGGTAAGCATATATTACAGTATCCACTATACAATCTATAGCCAACAATGATGCCAAATTTCCCTTTATTTTCTTTTTCGCCCAGGTAAGCAAAATACAATAAGTGAACATGTTAGGCACTTTTTTTTATGTGAATGTGAATAAACAGTCAATTCTTGATAGAAAATAACATCATCAAATCTTGACCAAAGAACCCCCTTCCTCCAAAAAAAAAAAAAATCATGATATTCTGCATCATCTTGGACCTGAACAACATTTTATTCTTCAGTCAAGCTATGAGATCAGTCTAGATGTTGGCATACCAGATCGCTAAGAACTTTGATTTAGTTGTCTGCCTAAGAAAATGGGCATGCAACCACGTCCACATTTGAATGCTTTTTTGTAATCTAATGCCACTAGGATTTTGAGCGATGAAATTATCATGATTTGTTAAGAAAAAGGCCCCTACTAGAGAAAAAAGGAAAATGACTCTGCTGAGTGTCGAGATATGAAAAAAATGTAGTTAAACAAGGCACCTTAGTTTCCATTTTGCCAGCAAGAAATTAGTCTCCGAATTGAAACCCTGCATGTATACTTTCTAATACAGATCAGCAAATTTGTACAATATGACCTAAGAGCATCTAAGAAATGAGCAGATATATAACCCTATTGAAAGTGATTCAACATGTAAAATATAAACCTTCTCAATATTTTCTAATCCAATAGATGGAGATTCAAAGAAAGGAACCAGCAATTTCAAGTTGCGCGAATACAATTCAGTACCTAAGGTTCAAAAGACAATAAAAATTAGTTAATTTTTCTAGCATACGTTCAAGCCAAGTACCCGGCACAAAAAGAGGGGGAAATAGACTAGATTTGATGAACTGAACTGAAGTAGCATGACACAGCCCCCACAAACGAACTAGAAACAAATTGCTCAAGCAGAAGCTTTTTATCAAACACATTGCCCCTCTTACTAAAAAAGAACAGAAATAACACCCAATTGTTGCTCATACCTCTGAATCTAATAGTAGGATCTTCAAAGATACAATCTTTATCATAAATAGCAGAAGTGAAACCCCCTAAATCCAAAATTAACAAAACCAAATCATTAATTTACATAGCAAAACCCAACTATAATTAAAGTGAAAAAATTGTACCTTTTTACCTGTAACAAAATAAGCATTCTCATAATCATCCTTAAGTATCATTACAACATCATCAACACTAGAAACAGGTACCTCATCTCGCCCTTCATAGCTTACTCTATCAACAAACAAAACCCAAAAAGATAATCAAACAAAGCAAAAAAAAAAATTTTAAAAGAAAGCAAAATTTAAACAGGGAAATTCAAGAAAAAAATAAAAAACCTGTCTTTGGTGGAGAAAGAGAAGAGCCTTAAAAGCTCAGTGACTCCACTTACTGCTAATTTCAAAAATTGTGGAGTCTTTTGAGGTTTAGCTTCAATTTTGTTCCAGTTTTGATTGCCTGATGCACCTGAACAACATTGAATTCCATGAATTCTCTGCAAAATTGAACTTAATTTATCAATCTTTGACACAAAAAGAGAGAAAAGCTTGCAACTTTTTTCTTTATGGGTGGAGTTATGGTACCCTGAAACTCAAGGTTGGATTGGGCAAGCAAATTCCCGCCATTTTCACCCGCGGAAGTTAACGGTTAATTTGCCACCACCATCTGTATGCTCTTATCTTCTGAGCGTTTTTTTTGTTAACATAACGGAATTTTAAAATTTTAAATGTGATTAAATTTTGATTTCAATAATTTCACCGTATATTTTTATATTAATTTAATGTATTTAAAATTAGATTCATGTTTTATACAAATTTAATTTCACCAATTAACAAGTAAAGAAAATAAACACCATAAGGTGGATGGGGAGTTCCACACCTAAGGAATTAAATCCCTTAAAAGTAAAAAATATATATATATATATAATATTTTTTATAAATTGGACTAATTTTTTAAAAATGTTAATTGTTTAATTTATTGAATGAATTAAACAATATGTTAAGTTTAATTTTATGTTTTTTATACATTTGAAATTAAAATGTGTGTGTTGCAATTTTCTTTTTAAAATGTAGTTGAATTTTAAAAAATATAATATTTTTTTACATTTTTCATTTAATCTTATATATTTGAGTTGGAGCAATTCTCGAATCTTGAATAATAAATTAAAAAGAAGCTCTTACTAAAATTAAATCATTCACACGTTGATGCACTAATGAGTGCATGCTGTGACAATAACTAAACATTGTGACATCAATAATTAGGAGATAAACATAATTAATTATAATTATTTTTAAGCCATGTTAGCTAAGCATGTGATGTGGGCGTGTGTTTTGGAACTTTGCTGTGGCACTGGCAGTTACCAACATCATCAAATGGGCCTTCAATTGTTTGTGTAATTACAAATAATTAACTAAACTTTTTTTTGATAGGATACAACCCGTAATGGGATCTTACATTACTTAGATAAACTATTACAAACTATTACTCAACTATTGTGAAAGAGTGTGTCATGTCTCTGACCCAGTGTGTGTTGTGTGTTTTGTTAATTTCAAAAAAAAAAAAAAACTATAACAACTAACTATTACAATACATTACAAACAAATACATTACAAACAAATACATTACAAATACATATTTATACCTAGGAAGCTTGACAAGCACATAAAGTGTTTGACTATGCCCCTGGAATTTAAATCTGAGAGGTCTCAGAGCTTTCGCCTACACCATTTGGTTTAGGCCTTATTGGCTAATTAACTTAACTTGAATCTAGCCTCGAACACTTCCCTAATTCTAAAACAATTTAAAGGGAAAGGCCCTTGACTTTGCAATTTCGACTTTAAACCCTTTAAATTTCTTTTTTTGTATTTAAATCCCCAAACTATGCAGCTTGTCAATTTTGAATCCTCATCTAATCCATAGTTTAGCGCATTCTCATAATTTGTTTGAAAATTAAAACATATGTAAATAATTAAATATCACTATTAGAAAAAAAATTATTATTTTATTATAATATGACTTAAGAAATTAGTATTGAAATTATTCTTGAGAACTATTTTTAGATTTTTCTCCTATTTGATAATGATTTATATACATTTTAAAATTATAAATAATCATCTTAAAAAAAATAAGTCAACTAAATTTTATTTTCAAATCAATTATTAACAATAAATAAATTTTCAATCGCAACAAAAAATTAAAAACTTCATTAAACCTTTAATAATTATTGAAAGACTAAAAATTTTTTTCATATGAGATTGTCTTATATCTTTTATAAAAGAGTTTGATATCAACTGAATGATAAATTTTTTAATAAAATCAAACTCAAATAGATATTTCAAAATAAAAATATTATAAGAAAAGTAAACAAATAAAACTTAAAATTACATAATTATTAAATATATATAGTATAGTCTTTTACCACTTACTATATGTTTCATTTTTTAAACAGATTTAAAATTGACAATCCATATAATTTAAGGATTCAATATACAAAATAAAACTTGAGGGGCAAAGATAAGAAATGTAAAATTTAAGGGATTTAGTAATGCCTTAAAACTAAGGTTGAGCACGGGTCGGAGCAGTTCAAAGAATTTGCCCGACCCAAACGTCGGAGAATTTAAAAATCAATTCTCCAGACCCGACCTTGAAAATTTAAATCTCTAATCCGAATTGCTCCGAAAAATTGAAGTAATTTGGGACAGAGATTCGGAGCAAATAGAGAATTCAAGTCGATCCAGAATGAAACCAAAATTCGGAGATTATAGTATTATTCATTATCTAAAAATTCATATTTAAACAATAGAAAATTTTAAAACTATATAACACATGTAATATGAAATTAAAAAAAAAATTAATTTAAAATTAAAAACAATCTATTAAGAAAAAGTGAAGCTTCATTTTGCCTGGTTTTCCACCTACACAAAAAAAAAAGTCAACTGAAGATTTTAGGAAGTGGATGATGATATGTTTAGTTAACCTGACAAATATAAATTTTGCATTTGTTTTATTTTGGATAATTTGGTGTTTGTGTGTCAACGTGGCAGCCGGAAGCCGAATATTTTGACAATATTCACCAAGTCATTAATATGCCAACTCAATTTGTGGGGCCCACGCATAAAACTAACCCCAATTTCCCACTTTCACGTCTGTCTTTGACCTTCTCCATCTTGCAGCCTCTCTTCTTAATACTTGAGTAACATTTCATCTTCATTCTTGAGTAACATTTCATCTTCTTAATTCTTGAGTAACATTTCATCTTCTTAATTCTTTTCCATTTGTGCAGCTTGAACCCACTGCTGCTGCTGCTTTTCCTAAGGTTTGCTTTCCTTTGCTCTCTCTGCACATGCACGAAATACCTCTACCATAGCTAGCAGCCTGACATTTCCTATGATTTGTGCAGTTCAAGATTTATCTCCAAAGAAACAACAATAGTGGTGCCATCAATCAGATCCAAGCAATTAAAACTTGCACTGATTTCATTCCAGATTTTCTTTCCCTCTCGGCTCATAAAGCTATTGCTTGCCATTCTCTTTCCATTTCTGTTGCCTCTTTGTCAGAATTCTTGAATTTCTACACCTCACGGAAACCCATGCCAATAAGTGAAGTTGAAGTGCTGCGAACTATAGTCATGATCCTTGCTAAGGAACCTGGCAATGAATCAGAAGTTTTGAAGTTCATGAAACGGGTTCATGCAAGAGCATCTGAGCTTGGTGCAGAGCGCTTCTTTGGAAAAAGTGAAGTTGGAAGGAGGGAACAAAATTGGTTCCTCTTCCTTGCTGGAAATGAAATATGCTCAGAATATGTGGTATACTGTGTATTTCTGAAGATTTCGGTTTAACATGTGTGGTGCTTTGATGCATTGATGCAGATACTAAATTCAATTTCAATGGGAGCTAGGATGGTTGATGACAAAATTACTATGATTGAGCAAGAGTTTTTCTTCATGTACACCTTCAATGCCTATGATATATATGGACGACTTGATAATTCAGGGTTCCAATAGCAGCTCCACCTTGTCAAGGCTTATGCCAACTCGTGAAAGAGAGGTGAAAGTAGGAAATTGGGGAAAATTAGGAAATTAGGGTTAGTTTTATGTGTGGGCCCCACAAATTGAGTTGGCAGATGATTGAGTTATTTAGTGCTGAGTAGGGCTTGATGACGTGGCGAATATTGCGCTTTCGGCTGCCACATTGACACGCAGGCGCCAGGTGACCACTTAAAGTTCAGTATCCAAAATGAAACAAGTGCAAAATTTAGTGACCATCGATATATTTAACCCGACAAATGTTGATAAAGTTTTAACCATCAAAATATTATTTGATTCATTCAACTTTCTAATTGGACCTATGACTCAAACATACTATGGACTATACGAGACCGGGCTTTTTACCATTTTATGGTAATTTTCTAAAGATTTTACCATTTTGTGGTGGTTTTCAAAGAAATTCCCATTTTATGGTAGATTTCAAAAGTATTTCCCAATTTATGGTAGATTTTGCTGAGTTGGAGTCAGCTGGTC
>CATIWO010063257.1:0-55502 GCA_949673435.1 Macaranga tanarius | reverse complement strand
TTTGTTTCAAGGAAAATATTTTGTCTCTGAAAAATATTTTTTAGAAAAAATATTTTCTGAAAAAATATAATATTTTTTAATATTTGCCTACAATATTAGAAAAATAATTAAAAAATATTTTTGGTATTTGGTTTGTAATAAAATTTTTTCATAAATTATACAATATTACATAGAAATGGTAATATTATATTTGATTTTTTCTCTTTTTCTATATTTGATAGGTATTCAAGTCTTGAAAAATAACTTCCTGTTTTTAGAATGATAAGTTATTTTTCCATATTTTTAAATTATTTTCCTTTGATTAGTAACTTATTTTCCTTTGACTTATTTTTTTTTGTAACCCAAACATTAGAAAATAAGGAAAAATATTTTTAAGAATAATATTTTCCGCAAACAAACGGAGCTTAAATTATATTTTAATTTAAATGTTGAATTAAAATTAAAATTTGAAACTTATCAAATGTTTTATTTTTGACATTTAAAATAAAAACAAATTATTGCATGTATAAATATTAAAATTTTAATTTTAATATATAAATTTTAAATTTTTTAAAAAATAAATTCATTAAGAATAAATATTTTTTATGAAACTTAAAAATGTAAAATAATTTTTTTTGCACATATAATTTAACTTTAAAATATCGACAGTAGAATATGAAAATAAATGCTGAAGTATAAATATTTTTTATTGTTACTTTAATCAAAGTTTTTATATAATTTTATATTTATTTATTTTATTAAAATTTTAACAACATTATTTTTCAATTTTATCCTTTTAAACCAAATTTTTTTTTTTCAAAAAAATGTTGTTCAAATCCAATAAGGACAAAAACGTCATTCACATTAGGAAACACTAATAAGACGGCATTCGTCCCTGTCACTGTTACTTTTTCTTCTCTTCCTCGAAAAATCAGAACCCAAAAAAGAACTAATAAATAAATTAAAACTCTCAGCTTTTTACTTTCACAAAACCTTCAATTCAATGGCTTCTCTCAAAAATTCCAAATCTGAAATCTCTAAATCAAATCTCTCAATTCACTAAACCCTAACCCTAATTTCATTTCTATTTCTTCTAATATCCTCAATTTCGAAACTTCTCTCTCGTTCCTGCTTCGTTTTTTCTTTAATTTGAAGAAAAAAAAAATCCTAATTTGATTTTGAAGTTGTGTTTTTATGGCGCGTGGCGATTCTTCTTCAGCAAGTTCACTAGCTCCTGGGTTTCGATTTCACCCAACTGATGAAGAAATTGTTAGGTATTATCTTAAACGGAAAGTTACTAATAAACCTTTTCGATTCGATGCCATCGCTGTCGTTGATATCTATAAATCTGAGCCGTGGGATCTTCCAGGTCTGGATTTTTTTATGATTAATTTCTGTTTTTGTGTATTGGGTTTTTAAATTTTTTCTTGAATTGATTGATTGTTTATTGTTATGGGTATTTGTTTATTTACTCATTTATTTGTACTGTAATTCTTTTAGTTAATAGGGAAAAACAGTTAAATTTTGAAATTATCTGCTGCATATATAATTGGGTTCTTCGCAATTTTTGGTCTTTTTGTGTATTTGGTTATCCAATTTATTGATTCTAAGTCAAAGTTAATGTTTTTGTTGGTTTTTTTTTTTTTTATTAACGTTCTGTTTTGTTGGGATTTTAGACAAGTCGAAGTTGAAGAGTAGGGATTTAGAGTGGTATTTTTTTAGTATGTTGGATAAGAAGTATAGCAATGGGTCGAAGACGAATCGAGCTACTGAGAAAGGATATTGGAAGACAACTGGGAAGGACCGCCCTATTCGTTGGAATTCTCGGTCTGTGGGGATGAAGAAGACCCTTGTTTATCATCTTGGAAGGGCACCGCGTGGCGAGCGTTCCAACTGGGTAATGCATGAGTATCGCTTAACTGATGAGGATTTGGAGAAAGCTGGTGTTGTTCAAGTGAGATCAATTGTAAAATTTAGTTCTCCTTTTTTTTTTTTTTTTTTTTTTTTTTTTTATGGAACCTTTTTTGTTCTTTTGATATTGATGTTGTTGCATTTTGTCTACTGCCTTGTGTCCTTTTGTGAAAAGGATGCATTTGTGCTCTGTAGGATTTTCCAAAAAAGTGGAACTGGTCCGAAGAATGGAGAGCAGTATGGTGCACCATTTATTGAGGAGGAATGGGATAATGATGATGAGGTGGGTCTGTTACCGGGTGAAGAGATAGTGGTGACTGACGAAGTTGCACTTGGTGATGGTGCATATGCGGAAACAAATGACCTTGACCAGGTTTGTACTTTTGTTCTTTTCTTGAATGTGTAACTTCTTAGTTTTACTTATGTCCTAAATAAATAACTTCAATTCATAGAAATTTGAAGAAAGCTATAAGTTGAAGTTAACATAGGGTCTTGCATGTGAACAAAAGAGCACACTTAGGACATATACAAGGGTTCCTTGATTGATTAATTGATGAACAAAAAGGTACAACAATAGATGAGGTGTTAAGAGTTTGAATGCTGGTTTTATATGATGGTTTTTGCATGTAATGAAAATTGTAAAAAATGATATCTGAGGGCTATTGTGTTAATGTGGATAGGAACTTGATTTAGTGTTTAATGTTTTCTCAAATTTCTGAATTTATGGTTTTTGGCAGAACTTTGATGTCGCAGTTGCATCTGAAAATGCTGACCTTCCTGTGAACTACTACCATGGGGAAACAAGCAACTTTGTGGAGCAATCTGGGAACTTCTGTGGAGATGATCAAAAGCCTATAATTAACACAGAGGATAATCATTATTGCTCTGATTTGCCTGATGACAAATTCTTGTTTAGTTTGCCTGAACAGTATGAGATTGACGCAAAATCAGTAAGGCATGAATTTATTGCTGAATCACACAACCATGCAGATGCTATTGACAACAATTATTTTCTTGATGAGCCCTTCTTGGATGCTACTGACAATCCTCCATTCGGCGAAGGGCTATTTTTGGAAGCTAATGATCTTTCAAATCCTGTTGAACCAGACTCTACTGGAGATTCAACTGTATTTGACATGGTTGATGAGTACCTTAATTTCTTTGATGCGAACGATGGAAACCTGACTTTTGATCCTTCAGAACTTATTGGCAGTGAGAATGTTGTTTCTGATGAAGTTCCTTCATCTGAGAAGGTAAATATTCTCTCTAACCTTTCATTATGCACTTACTCATTTGCTTTTGAACTGAGACACATTAATTAAGTTATTACTTGGTACAGGATGTGAATGGAGGAACTGGGGAGTTGCTCACAGCAAATCAAAAACTATTTGAAACACATAATAACACTGATGCATCCTCCTCAAATGAACAAAAGCCAGAACCGACAAAGTTGGAGCCAGGTAACTTTTTATCTCAATTAGACCTGTCATCATTGCTCCTTTCTGCCTTTCTGTAACAGTTTTATTCTCTGTACGCAAAATGAAACTATGCAGTTGGCTTTATTTGCCCTTAGTTTTGCGCTGCCTTAATTTCGCTGATTTGGGTTCATCCCTACTTGTTTGTGGTGCAGATTTCAAGTACCCATTCATGAAGCAGGCCAGTCACATGTTGGGCAGCATCCCTGCGGCTCCTGCTTTTGCATCCGAGTTCCCTCTCAAGGGCACAGCTCTACAGTTCAATGGGGCACCATCATCCAGTTCAATTCGTGTTACTGCTGGGATGATAAGAATAGAAAATATTACATTTGGAAGCAATGGATTGGACTGGTCATTAGGCAAAAATGGAAATGTCAATATCGTTCTTTCTTTTGCCATGTCGCAAGGCAATGCTAATGCAGCCACTTCAGCTCCAACTGGGAAAACATTGTCAGTGGTTTCGCGGGGCTGGTTCTTCTTAATCTTCTTTTGGGTCCTAATTCTTTCAGTGAGCTTTAAAATTGGGACCTACATCTGTACCAAGTAACATATGTGGTCAAATTAAACTGGCCATGAGACACCTGAAAACTGTTTCTTGGTTTGAATTTTCTTTTTGGGGCTGATTACTCTTTAGTTCTCCATCATAGGTTTCATAGGACAGCAAGATGTTATAGATTCTTTATATATATTAACTGCCAACCTGATAGTTGGAATGGTTTGACTACTGCCAACCTGATAGTTGGAATGGTTTGACTACATTTGTTCATTGTAATGTTAAGAAACTTCACTGCACATGTAAGTAGGTTGTAGGATGGACTTCATCTGCTTATATGTATAAACAGCATTTAACTGTTCAAGTCAATGCTCTGAAGTATCTTCTTATAAGTATAGATAATTCGTGATTATCAAAGAGCTCATTGTAATGTTATGAAACTTCACTGCACATGTAAGTAGGTTGCAGGGTAAATTTCATCTGCTTATATGTATAGACAGCATTTAACTGTTCAAGTCAGATGCAAGTGCAGCTTGGTGAACAGAGAACGTCCCCTATGATCATAGGGCATCAATGATTCTCTTAATTTTTCATTCTCTTCATGATGCTAACAGAAAGGTGATTTTGAAGTTCTGTTTTGAGTGGGCTGTGCAATTTGGTTGGTTTTTATTCTGTTTGAGGTGCTGTTAGAATAGTTTTTTTGCTTGGATGATGAGTGCTATTATTGCTGTCGTGGAATCATGAACAAGAGAATCTTGTTGGATTCTGGATGAAGGTAAACTTGAGCAATCAGAGGTTGGTCCTGTTAGTAATATACATTGGGTGGCTTAGACTTTGTCAAGATATAAATACGGTAATTGATAGTTTGTGTGCGTTCGGTACATTGTATTTCTGTAAAATTTCATTGTTAATTATTTACTGAATACAACAGGTTTAAAAAATGTTGATGTGTGCATATTCTAGTTTTACAATCTTGTCTTATTTTCTAATAAAGCGCACCAATTTCTGCTTTTCCAAAAGCAAGTGAAACTGCAGCTAGTCTCACCCAAAAAAGACATTTTGCTAGTGCATTACTGCATCAGTGAATGTTTTCTTAGCTAGCAAGCCAGGCATAATCCGTCGTGCACTTTTTAACTTTTGGATCATCAAGGCAGGTATTTCTTTAGGTTACCTTGGTGGCACAACAGTCTTCTTCCCTTTTTAGATGTTTGCTGCACATGGCATTTACCGAAATGGGTGAAAGGTTTTTTGCAGCCTCTCAATTTCCACATTGAATATTCTGCTTCCTTCAAGATTACCCTGATTTTGAACAACAATCACCAATCTTAAGGAACAATACAGATGCTGCTGGTGCTTACAGGCAAATGAAAAAGCAGCTTCGTAAAAAGTCATCAACTCAGAAAAAAATTCCTCCTTAAAAGTTTAAATCTAGCAGAATGGCTAAACTAAATAATGAACAGAAGGATTTTCCCTTATATATCATAGTGAGATCCTTATGGCTGACACGTGACAACAAAACAAGAAAGCATCACAGATTTTGTGATCATTCCAGGACCATGGAGAACTCAGAATTTAGAAAGGTCATCAAGGTTTGAGTCCTCGAAGAGAATCGATAAGCAATACACCATACTTAAGCTTGAAAACAGTGTACAAAAATAATTATATAAAAGATCATGAGAACTAAGTCATGAATATACAGCAACAGATAAAGCTAGGAAAAGGAATCAAAGTTGGCAACAACTATGCCAGCTTCACTGCATACCAACTAATGAAGAACATAATCTCAAAATTTATTACATAGCTCAGAATTGATAAATTGCTATTTTCACATGATAAATTATGACGTCTATAATTACATCACCTTCTTTCTATGCTAGCAGCTTCATTTAGTAGCCGTAAAAGGAATTTGAAAAGAAATAACTGTTCTGTAGTATGCCTACATTTCTCCAGGAAGCATTGTGTCCTCTGGTAGATCACAGTAAGCAACACCCTGAAAATAATAGAATCCTTAAGTCGCTGATCTAGCACTTTCAGCATAAGGAAGACAACCTACAATATTTATACTATGATATTTACCTCTCCAATAAGGTGGGCCACACATCTCTTTTCAGCTAGCAACTCAGCTTCAGTCTGCCAAAATTGACATATCAGGGAAAAGTGTATGTAAATGCTCCGCATGTTGATTGAAAATTATGAGGAAACGAAATCATATAATGAGAAACTATCTTATTTCTTCTGCAAATAGGAAGTCTGTTGGTGCACACAATCAAATGCATCGACAGGTTGATCCCATCTCAAAATTCTCATCAATTCGTTTGTCTTAATATAGGATTAATAAGATTTTGGGGTCATTCCCCTAAATGCCGTGAATAGAAGAGGCATTTCACTATTTAGCTGTAGTCCTCCTTTCAAGTACTAGCCAAATACGAATACATACCTTGGTGATTTTCTTCAGAAGGTAGTCATCAAAGATTACATCCTTGACAAGTTCATAATCACCGTCACCCTACCAAATGCAAATTATTTTTTCAACTCAGCTCATATCCTACATAGGAATGACTCGAAAAATGTGAAAAAAGAAAACTGTTTCAAAAGAAAACTTACTTTTGAGCGACATGGCATGCTGAAAACTAAATCCTCTGCTATGCCATAGGGATTTCCATTAGTATATACCTGCATTTGTATGCAGACAGTGAGACTAACAATTGAAAAACATTTGCAAATGAATTTTTTCATTATTTTTATGCACCAAGACCTTTGAACACCTTATAGAGGAGATTTCTTAATCAATTATAATTAACAAAAGGAAGGGAGTTGAATTCAAATATCAATTTGTGCCTAGCACAATGACAACCAAAGTTCTTGTGAATGTCTTCCATATACAACGGCCGGAGAAAAGTTCAGCTACAAAATTTCCAACTTTCCACTAACATTATTGATTAATGCATCTTGCAGCTGTCTGGTTCTTACTAAAAATGACACGGGTATGCAATATTGTGTAAATCAAGTGGAGTTGAACTTACTCCAGAAGAAAACCAATCACCCTCTGGAGTCGGAGTTACTAAAGACTTCATGGCATCGACAATGGACACAGCTGTTGATGCTGCTGAAGATCGTCCCCATTTCTTAATAAGATCTCCACCTCTCTGCGTACATGGGTACAGGGTTATCCCAAATGGACTTAGATAACACCATATCTGATATAGTTATACAAATAATGAACTTCATTTATGAAGCATTTATAATATTTACCTTCTGGACCTTCTCAGTAAACTCTTCTTCTAACCATTTGTGATCTTTGATAACCTCTTTGACAGGTACGCCATTAATTTTAGCATTTAGAAAGTCTGGAACCTGTTGAAAATTACAAAAAGATTACATGTGAGAAGTTTCAGGGAATTTGAATTTAATCTATGGGCACCGTGTCGTGCAAAAAATTTACACACCTGAGTGGTTGAGTGATTTCCCCAGATGGTCACATTTGATACCTTATCATAGAACACACCTGCTTTTAGAGCAAGCTGCACAAACCATTGCAATGTCAATCTAGAGAATTTTTGTCATGATAGGGTTAACTGTTGATCATTAAAGTCATGTTGAAGAGATTTTGTACCTGACATTTTGCCCTGTTCTCATCTAACCTAGTCAAAGCATGGAAGTTCTTTGCCGGTATATTTGGAGCATTTTTTATACAAATTAAAGCACTGCATGATGGAAGAACAAAACATCAATAAGACCCATCAAAGGAACCACATACACCAGATATCAAGGAAAAACAGTATGAAAGTTGAGAATAAATGATAATTCCTACTTGGTGTTACAAGGGTTGCCCACTACTATCACCTTAACATTGCGAGATGCGACAGCATTGAGAGCTTTTCCCTATTACAATTAGAACCAAGATTCTAATTCAGAAATTGGCTCTAAAGTAGCTAATATGGGATTAAAAAAACAAAGTGAACATAAGTCATACCTGTGCTGCAAAAATCTGTCCATTAATATCTAACAAGCCAGCTCGTTCCATGCCAGGCCCTCGAGGCTTTGCTCCAATCAGCAAAGCCCATTCTGCATCTTGGAACACCTCATACTGATCTATTCCAATACTCACCTCCCTCAACAAAGGATACAAGGAATCCTCGAGCTCCATTGCAACTCCTGGACAAGTAATGATGGCATTTTGAAGAGGACGGAGAAATATGAGTTGTTATTCTGGCAAAATACTAGGTTCTGAGATTGATAAGAATGCAAAGTGAATACTAAAGGAGTGATTTCTTTAGATTCCATGGAAGGTAAGAATTAAAGAATTTACTAAGAAACTATTCAAGCTTGACACCTCATATCATAGTTACATATGATTTTGCTACGAAAACTAATACTGAAGTGTAAATGTCAAACATAAAACTTGATGGCAAAGTGGACTGCGACAATGATCCAGAAATAGTTGAATGCAACAATCAAATTCACAAGAAGCACATTAATATCCATAGTGGATCTGTTTCACAATCAACTTAGTCGTGGACACTCAAATAGTGAAAGAAAAGAGAGAAATTATAAAATGCATTAAGCAGACAGTGTGGAACATGGACTTGACATCATTTCAATGCATCTTTTCTCCCATTTTCTCATTTCAGCTCTTTCTTTATCATCTTTATGTTGCAATAAAATACACCGAAAGGACTAAATTATTTCCAATAATGTCTTTCTTTTTTATGTGGAAAGAAGGTCAGGGAATTCTCAATCTGTTATGATTAAGGGTAATTTTTTGTCTTGCGCTCTCCATGAATAGGTGTGATAGCTTCATTAGTCTGTGTAGAATTTGTATATGCAGATCTAAGCATACCTTCAAGAGCTTGGAATGATCTTTCAGATCCCAATAGTTTCAATGCTATTGGCTGATCTGGCCCAAAAACCTCACCAGAAGCAAGCTGAAAGACTAACACAAGTTAGGAGCTAAATAGCAAGAAAATTCATTATCACTAGCAAAGAAATCAAGAATCTTGATGCTCCAAAGAGAAAAACAAAATGGCATTTATGATGTCTTTGCTGACACAAAAATAATAAGATCTTACTTTAAATAGTAAATGATTAGATATCATCCCAGCCGCACCAGAAACGGCTATATTGATCATTTTCTTCCATTTTTTTGTCTCCTCTTCCTGTAAGCAGATTCAAACAAAGATTAAGTGACGTAGTCAATTGAAATAAGTCAAACAATGAATACAAAAATGTAATTATAAATGATTTTTTTGAGACAGAGAGTACCAAAGAATTGCATAATTAAACATCTAACAATTAACAAAACTTTTATCCAATCTATTATATGCCTTTACAAGTAATTGTTGCTTTTAGAAAAAGAAAATAATAAAAAATCTGTGCCAACTAACACCAAGAATCATATGAAGTTCAGTTTAATAACAACCTTAAATTTAACAACCAAATTTCAACAGAATCCAATCCAACAGTAAGTCATAAAACAGAACCAAACTAAAAATCAAGAACTATAAACTGCCCAAGTTATTGTGTTAAAAAGTTGTGAGCAGAGAAAATTGTTTAGACCCACAAAAACTAACAAGTACATGAATTTAATCAAACACTTAGATGACATTTGTTATATAAAAGAAAAGATAAAGATCAAAATGAACATACAGAAATAAGATCATATTGCTGACAAAAAACACCATAGCAATCAGACTTATCCTTGGACTGTCCTTTGGTCACTACTGTAGCTTGAACTTGACTGCCCCAAAAAAAAAAAAATCACAATTAAAGAGAAGATACTAAGAAGCTAGTCAAGAATCCTATTCTTGAAGTGTAAAAAATGTGATTCTTGATTATAAAACAAAAATAAAGAATTCTTGATAACAAGAAATCAGATAATTAAGAAAAAGCAAAAACTTACTTAACAGAGCAAGTGATCAGAGTGTTACGAAGACGGGGAAGAGGTCGAAAGGACCTACGAAGACGAGAGGAGAAATGGGTAGAAGAGAATGAGAGCTGAGAAGAAGAGTTAAGACGAGCAGCAGTTCTTGTGTAAGCAACTGCAGGAGATGATGATGGTGATGATAGCTCTGCCACTACAGCCATGGCAGCAAAGATTGATATTTTTAACACACTCTGCAACAAAAACAGAGAGAGAAACAAAGAGAGGAAGAGGGTGGATAAGGGAGTGGTGGTGGTGGTGAAGATGTGAAGAGAAACAGAGGAAGAAGAAGAAAAGAAAGTAGAGGAGAGGATTATTTGAAGAGTGGAAGTAAGTATTATAAGGCTATTCAGTTGACACTTGTCACTAATATGTGACATGGAAATCTACTAATTCTGATAAAATTTTGATCTGTGTTTCTTTTTTGGTGAACAATTCACAATTAGACTTACAGTTACCAATACCATCTGCTTCCTACATACTTTCTTTGCTGTTCATTTTCTTTTAATCATCGATGAATTTTGTATAACAGCAATATTTTTTAAAAAAATTAATAAAAATTACTAAAATATTTTTAAAATTAAGATATATATATATATTTTTTCACCAAAGGCTGAATAGCATAATATAATAATTTTTTAAAGATACCAATTGGTCACCCATTTTATTACTTATTTTTAAAATTCACTAATAATTATTTTGTTTATTGTCTCTTTGATTTTGGATTTTTTTTCCCTTTTTGTCAACTATTTCATACAATGGTCTAAAAATAAAACCACGTATTTGAAATTTCATTGGTCCAACCTAATAATTCATTTCTAATTTTGGTGGCTATATTGTATTGATGTAAAATAATTTAGCCTTATTACTCAGAAGAAGGAGATCTTGAATTTGAGTTATATTATTTTTAAGTTATTGCAGAAATATAAAAACTCATTTTAATTTTTTAGTTTTATGTAATTTTTCTTTGAAAAATCATATTAATTAATTTTTATTGTTATCAATTTTTAATATTCTTTAATAATGTGATAATAGTGTAGTACATTTTATATTGACTTGTTATTTGTTAATACAGTATTATATTTTTGTTGATATGATAATTAGTGACATCATTTTGCAACATAAATAAAACTAATAGTATTATGATAATATATTAAAATAAAAAAAAATATGCATCATCCTACTATGATTTGTCAAAAAACAAAAGCATATACTTAAATTTTTTTAAAAAATAACTAAACTACATGCATATCTTTTAACATTTCCCCAAGTAATATTATTGTTGAAATAAGAATATAATCTCATTTGAATAATTTATTTATGACCAAACTACAAAAGGAAGATTTAACACTTTTTGAATTAAAAAAAAAAAAAAGAATAGATTAGTATATGTACTTGTTAAAAAAATTCAGTAATAAATTTCAAGGTAGAAAGTTCAAAAAAAAAAAAAAAAAAAAAGGAAAGAAGCATTTAGGAAGTGATTGAAAATGGTTTAGTAAGAGCTGCATGTCTGTGGTTTTGTAGGTAGCTGAGCTGACAGTTCTGCCATTGCTGGATAGTCTTCTAATTGCTTCTTTGGTTTTATTTATGCAATAATAATAATAATAGTAAGAATAATGTATGGAAGTTTTGTTGGTTATCTGTATGTCAAGATCACCCTCAAATGACTGTTGAACTGTTTTTAGAATTCAAAAATTGAGTCACACTTCTCGTGTGCTCTATTCCACAATTTTTTTTCTTTTTTTTTTTAAAATTTTTTTTTAAATGTATAGCATTGTTAATTTGTTTTTATAAAATCATTGATAGTTAATTGTTAATATTAATAAACAGAAAGATATTATACATAATCGTTAGAATTAGTTAGTAGAAAATTGTTCTCGCTTAAGCAATGTTTTAAATTCAAATCGTAGTGTACACGGTTACATTAAAAAGTGTTAAAAGAATTTTACTATTTTTGTATTATTGCTCAAATCAAATTGTAGAATATTACAAATGTGAGTTTTACTTATAGTTATTATATACAAAAATTAAATTTATCACCTTTAAATTTAAAATGTAATTAGTTTTATTAGTATCTTGAAAGTTAAGTAATTAAATTACAATTTTTTTACATAATATTATAAAACTAAATATCAGTACTTGGTGGTGATATTCTTCTTAAAAAAAGTTCGATTTTAGAGGTAGTTGACGAAGGCTTAAAATCAAGAATTAAGGCATTTAAAGTCGGAATAAAGGTCAATTTGGCCCCTAAACTTTTTGCTCAGGATCAAATTAGTCCTTTTTCATCTTTTTGAGTTAATTTAGCATAAAATTTTAAGATAAAAGTCAAATTAGCCCCTCAATACTATAGTTAACTCCTTATTTTTTAACAGATTAACAAATGACCCCTACACATTTACAAATACCTCCCTGATATTTTAAATAGCGACATATTAGTCCATTTTTTTGAGCAAAAATATTAATTTAAAAATTCTAAATTTAAATTACATTCAACATATAATTTTATTATAGCTTGTAAAATTTAAAAATTTAATAATATATTATATTAATATATCAATTTAGTTATTCACCCATAATTAATTTGGAAATATTAAATTTTTATTTATTTATAAATTAATTTTATTTTTTTAAAATTATACATTACACTTAAATCTATCTATAGTTTGCAAATATAAATATATAATTTCATATGTATATTAATACAACATATAATTAACCTTTATATAATAAATAAAAATATAATATTAAGCTAACAATGTAATAATATATTGTTAGGTTTTATAATTTTTAATATTAAAATAATAAAAGTATAATGATACAAAACTAATAATAATGATGATGATGATGATGATGATAGATTTAGTTTATTGTTATACTTTTTGTTAGTTTATTATTTAAAGTTGTAGAAGTTGATAATATATTAATATACATATTAAATTGTGCATTTATATTTTTAAAATATAGATAAATTTGAGTATCGTGCATAATTTTAAAAAATAAAATTAATTGACAAATAAACAAAAAATTTAATTTTATAAAACTACTAATATTATTGGTGAATATGTAAATTTATATATTAATTTAATACATTATTAAATTTTTATGTTTTACAAATTATAAATAAATTAAATTTTAAATATTTTTTTTTGCTAAATATGGACTAATTTGTTAAATATTTAAAATATTAGGGAGGTATATGTAAATGTGTAAGGGATCGTTCTTTAGTCTATCAAAAAAATAGGGAGCTAATTGTAGTATTAAGGGTCAATTTGACATTTTTTACAAAATTTTGTGTTAAATTAACCTAAAAAGGTGAAAAATAACTAATTTGATATTGGACGCAAAGTTTAGAGGTCAAATTAACCTTCATTCCTTCTCAACAACGGTTATTGCCTCTTTTCATTTAATGTGGCATTTACGTGGATTCACTCAGATTATTGTAGTTACCACGTTAATAAAATTTATTTGAATTTTTAACTAATGCATCAAATTACAACAAATTAAAAAGGTTTGTGTTCTAAATTATCAAAATTCAAAAAAATATGATGAAAATTGTAGAAGCCACTAAAAGTCATGTATTTTTTTTTCATTTAACCCAATTTTTATTCATATCATTAAAGTCATGGATTTTTTCACTTGATCATTGTAGGTGGGAGAAATTCTCCCACATAAGTGAAAATAATATTTAATTAAAATATTTAAAATAATAATTTTACATAAAGTAACAAATGTAAATATGTATCAATTTGATTCAGTACTTAAAAATAAGTAATTAAATTAATAATTTATTTAATTTATAAAAAATAATTTTAAATTCTCATTACTTAAATATTTATTTTACATGTATTAATTGAGAAAATATAAATTAAATAAAAATAAAAAATTCCATAATCAATTGTCGGAATAATTAATAGATCGTGATTAAACTGTAAAAATGTTAAATATTGTGCATTTTTTGCAAATAGTAAAAACGATGCATTTTAATGTGGCATCTATGTTAACTCACTTAAATTATAGTGGTTACTACGCTAGCAAATTTTGATTGAATTTTTAATTAGTGCATCAAATTATAAGAAATTAAAAAGTTGTGTACTAAATTGCCAAACTGTATAAGTTAAAAAAAAATTGCCAAACTGTAGAATGACTCTGTAAAAAATACTAAAGATTGTGTATTTTTTTATATTTAACCCATAAAATGTTTACTATATGCCTATTTTGTAACACCCTTCTCCAACATAATCCACTAATATACAATTATATCCAATATATCCTTAATTATCTGATAATTAAATAAACTCTTAAATATACAATCATAATATATATATAATAAGATATCTTAAATTTTAATACCTTAGTTCTTTTACTAATGTATTCATAGTCTTTATAATAACTAGGGAATACCATCTATATACTCAAATCACACATTCTTAACATCATCCAACATACTTCCTATCATATATCCATATATAAAACTTAGATGGCAAGATAATATCTTAACATCAATACTAAATAAACACATATAATAATATCATGTTCTTAAGTGCCAACCATCCATCATAGCATAGATATATATACATCATCAAAATATTTACAATAAGAGTACTAGATGCTAATACAAATAATACAGTGATACATCATCATTTGCCCTAGTATCTCTCTCTCACTGGTACCATGGAACTCAGTCCGGAAGATGGTGGTGGTAGTAGAAGCAGCACATCCCAGGTCAAACCCTCTCAACGATGCTAGTCTTAAGGATAAAAAAAGATCACTCATATGAAGCACAAAAGGGTGTATAATGGCCGCTATCCAAAAAGCTAAAAAGATATAGGTAACTATCTCCCACATTACACCCAAGTGAGGGTGACCTGGACATCCAGCGAGGTCGTATAGTAGACTCGAAAAATGGTGCAGACACTATCAAGATGCTCCTCTCGAATGGATGATACACGCGCATCATCTCCTATGGGCAAGACTGTGACCCTAAATACCAGCTCTGCATCCGTGTCATGATAGACTATGTACCTCACCAAAGTCTCGACTGCTGTAACCTCGTACACCATAGTGGCCCACTGGACTGCCATACTGCTAAGCTATAATCTAACTAAGCTGAAAATACATTCTTAAAAATAGTGGTGAGTAATTTCGAAGGAAAATTACCTAGTGAGCAGCTAGTATATCTTTAAATGGAAAATATTAATCCAAAATGTACTTTATCCAAAATACAGTAATAATTTGAAAAGCTGTTTAATACTTGAAAATGCACACATTTATCAAATAATATTTCTAGGAATAATACTTCATTTTCACAAAAAAAAAACCTTTAATAAAAGAATTCCATCACATGAGAATTATTTAAATATTTTCATAAATAAAGCAAATAAAAGCATAATAAAAATTATAGATATCTTTCTCAAGGATTAAAACTCTATGCAATAAACTGCTCCATTAAAACTTTAACTAAATGAAAATATAACCACTAACACTTTAAATACACTTGAGGTCTTAATTCCTCAATTTATAAGCAATATAGAATTCTTATAAATTGAATAATTTATTGTATCCTATTACCACGATTTAATTTGTTTGATAATGAATTTATTTAGATGCCAAGAGAGTTGAGAAATTTATGCATTTGAACATTTAATATAATTATCACCAATCATATCTGTAACACTCGTATTTTTAGATGTACTGTTCATGCATATTATTTTCATGTCATGTAGAGTAGAGTTATGGATTGCATCTAAGTGGAGTATATGTATATTGGTAGAGAGGGGTATAATAGTTAAGAAAGTTTTGGAGTTATTTGTCACAATAGGAAGTTGTGGAGTATTATGTCATTATTCAAGTTCATTAAGGGGGTAAAGTGACATTTTGGTGATATTTATGTTTATTTAATTAAGAGATTAGTATTATTTTATTTTAGAGATAATTAGTCTTTATGGAGGAGTTATCAATGTAACACCCGCTCTTTTTACATACGTATTTATGACGTATGTATTGCATGTTATGGATAGTATATAAGCGGACCCCTTTAAGTTAGAGATGTGCATGTATTGTAGAGAGGGGCTAGATTGTAACAATAGAAAGTTATGGGGGTATTGTGCTATATGCCCATTTCATTAAGGAGGCTAGTGGATATTATGGTGATAATTTACCCATAATATTTACATATCATGATTGTTATTATTATTATTATTATATTAGTATTAAGTGATAAGTGTGTATTATTATTATTGTTATTATATTATTATTTTGAGTGATAAATGTACAATTATTAGGGTAGACTTTAGGGAGGTAATTTACTTGGCTATTTATGTGCACAATTGAAGGTGTTTGATTAGGTGAGTATATGTGGTTGTATATGTATGTGTTTGTGTAGAGAGTGAAGAGAAAGTGTAGAGAAGAAGAAGAGAAGAGAGTGTAGAGATTTTGAGAGAGTTTGTGAGCTTATTCATGTGATCAAATCAATTGCTTTGAGAAGTTTTAAGAGGGCTTTCATGCATTGGAGTCTTAATTTAGTAAGCTTACTTGTGTTTTGATTATTTTTAATTGAGATTGGTTGTTGGGAATTTCGGGTTCTGTATATCCTATTTTTCAGTCCTCTTATTTTGATTATATCTTGAGTTGTAGAGCTCTGATTTGAGCAAGGTTTGATGCAGTGTCCTCTACAACTTTTATGTTTTGTGTCAGAGCTAATTTTATTATTAAGACTGAATGGAACAGCCCTACATTTTTGTACTCCTACTGTTAACTCTGTTTTGCCTGCTTTACCCGAGTTGCATCAAAAATCCATAATTAATTCCACATATGTCCAAATCAAGTAATTCTAGTTGAAATTTGAAGTAGACTCGTATGACTAGCTTCATTAATATTTTCATGATTTTTAGACTTATGTGTAAATTATTTGGACACTTTAAATATAGAGTATGGGGTTACACTTAGTTGCATTTTATTGAGTTGAGTGTAAGTGTCATGGTTGCTACACGAATTGCTGTATGAATTATGTGTAGATTTTGATAAGGATATCGGAGATCTTATTCAATAGGGGGAGCTTTTATTTAAGAAGGAGTTGAAGGCTTGAGGTAAGTAACTATGAATACATATTGTGTTTATATGCTCATTTGCTTATGTGTATTATTGTGTATTCCGTTAATGGAATTGAATGCATAAATGGATTGGTGAATATAATAGGGAATGAGTTTCCATCATTTTATGTATTGAGAATATTAGCAAATGTTGATATATGTATATGCAATACTAACATTATAATGGTGCTTGTGGAAAACTACGAATATGAGTATGGATAGAATGTTGATGAGTTATGGTTATAGTGGCATATTTGAAATGCAATTGTATGAAAATATATTATGTATGTTGATATGGTGACTATGAGAAATGGATTGTGATCATGAAAGAAATATTAGTGATATGTTGTGATAATGCCTTGTTGAGATGTAATTGCATAGAATGATATGGGGATGTTGGAAATATGAGCATGGATGGAACAATTGATGAAATATTATTGTGATGAATTATTAATATGCAATTGTATTGAATTATATTGTGTTGTGATTCACACGAAAGTGTGATATATGAGGATGTGTGATTGTGAGATGGGCAAGCTGAGCCGGGTGTATAGCTACCCATATGAGAAGTGAGACTGAGTTGGGCGAATAGTCTCACTAAATGGCCATATAAATGAGATTGTGATATGTGAGATGGGCAAGCTGAGTCGGGCGTACAACGACCTAAAAATAATATGTGAGATAGTAAAACTGAGCCAGGCGGATAGTCTCACTAAATGGCCATTTGATTGATATTGAAATTGTGAAAAATATAGCCAATGAGGCTAAGTGTGAGATATTTATGTGAGGATGAATACGGCCAGATAATGAATAGTGAAAATGGAATGTAAATATATGAACTCTTGAAATATTGTGAATTTGATTATGAGTACCAAATATATTATTGCATGTAATTACATGGATGCTAATTGGTGTGGTGAATTACATATACTTCGAGTTCATGCTTTGAAATGAGATAATGTATGAATGAGATTGAATGTGTAGATGGAATATTTTAGTATAAATGATAGATGTGGATGCTTTTTAATTATAAATGATTGATATTATGTGTTAATGGATTTTTTGGTATGGATTAGTGTGTTTATAATGTATTGTTGTGGCTTGAATTGAATTATATTCATGTATTTTGACATCACTAATGACTTCAAGGGCATTTTTGTCAATCCATACAATTGAATTAAGCCTAGGTGTCTTTATAAAAGTTGTAGCCCTCTGAAATAGATTTCCATAACTTCTTAAATCATTTAAATACGAGTTATGTAGAGGGAGTTATGGCCGAAAGAGTGCGACATGATTCGTAGGGTCATGTCTCTTCACGCTTGTGACGACTCGGCACGACATTGCCGAGTCGTGACAGAGTCATTTGGTGCCGACTCGGCATCGGGTGCTGAGTCGTGACGAGTCAGCCTTCCTTCAGTACATTTTTATCTTTGTATTTTGATTGTAACTTGAGATGTATATCTCTAAATGAAGCGTAGTTTGATGCTAAAGAAACTTTAAAGATCTTCTACAACTTTCATATTTTGAGTTTGAGTTGAAGCTATCTTTAAGATTCTCTAATTGAGCTTGATATTTTATTGCTCACTTACTCATTCTTTATTTTGGACTCCTGTACGCACTTGATGTAGTGCCATTGATAAGAGAACTACATGGTGATTGTACATAGACTTTATAGAGGATTGTAAGACTATATTATGATCCTTAATTCATATTTATACTATTGGTTATCATATCCTATCGTCTTTTTACTTATGTGTTTGGTATATGTGTGCAACTGTATTCATAGTTGCTTATTGAGTTGCAAGCTCACCCCTTTGCTGTTGAAATTTTTTAAGACTCTAATAAATTATATGAAGCTTGCATTGGAGTCTTAAGTGGGTCGAAACAAGTTTGGTTCATTCGACCTTCATCCTACATATCATGTTGGCATAATGTAAATGCATTGAATTTCTTAGTTAATCAAATGTAAACTATGTGTGGAATAATAGTCCATGAAGGGACATATGATTATTTGTAAATATTTATATAAGTACATTTGTGGAAAGTTTTTCTTATGCCATGTAACTTGGTGGATTGTTACCACATGTAACATGGTGAATGTGGGCATTACATTTAGTGGTATCAAAGTGGGGATTAGATTCCCTCGGGACATGAAATATAATGCATTCATGACATATCATGCATGAGTCATAGATGATATATCATTGATGTACGTTGCATATATCAGGATGGAAGGACACCAAGCTCAATTCATCGGCCCAAATGAGTTATCAAAGTCAATTATAGACAAATACATATGCATGCTTTATATAAGCTTAAATAATTTTCATTTATAACTTTTTATAAGTTGTATACTTTTGTATTTTGAGATTTGATCGAATGATGAGAGCAATGAATCAAAGCAAGTGGATAGCCCTATAGATGAGAACTATGATAGATAGGAGAGCAAAGTATAAAGGTTTCCATGGGTATTAGTAATTCTGCTATAGCAGAGGAATGGTTATAAAATATAGAAAGAATTCTATATCAAATTGATTATATTGTGCAAAGAGAAATAGTTATGCGGTATCATTGTTTGAGCAAGATGTCCTAGGCTAGTTAAAGACAATACTGGAAGGTGAAAATGTACTGATGACCATAATTGGGATAGATTTTTCTTTTAAAGCATTTATTGAGAGATGTATTTCAGAGGTAGATGTAAGCAAAAAAATGATTGAATTCTTTGAGTTAAGGTAAAATAATTTATCTGTGGTCGTTTATAAGGCACAATTTGAGAAATTATTGAAGTATATTTTAAAGAGGTAACAACTGGTGAATTAAAACAGAAAAGATTGGAGAAAAGGTTGAATTTAGAAATCAAGAAAAGAATGATACCTCAAATATCTAGAAACTTGGTGGAAATTGCATTATATGCTGATAAGGTTATCAGGGGAAGAAAACTATAGATGTATTTATTGATTTAATTCTAACTAGTGGAGAATTGTTTTCTAAAAACTCTAGTTATCAGTGACGTGATTATGAAGAGCATGATATGTGACAGTTTAGTCAAGCAATGATGGAAATGAATAGCAAAAGAATAAAAAGAATTCGACAGACAAAAAGGGCATTGATGGATCTATGCATGATATATTTATTTTAAGTACAACAATTATGGCAAAAGATATTCAGGTGAATGTTGGGGTCTTAAATCAAAGGAAATTTTGTTACCATAGGGAAACGGATTACTTCATCAAAGAATGCCCAATAAAAAGAGACTGTTGAAGAATCTCAATTCATTGAACAATATGCTATAAGAAAGGAAATGTTTTGACTTAGTGATAGACCTAATGGAAGCGAAGAGAGTGAGAAAAAGGAAGTTAACTCTTCACCAAATTAAACATATTAGCCAACTTCAAAGGTAGGCAAGAGGATATGCCATCTCATAGCAAGAAGATCCTACTATGTCAAACAAAGATACGGGTACCTTTATATTAATTACTTTGGTGCATTTATAATAATAGATTTTAATTTTTTTTTATTCATATGGTTATTTACGTGAGTTGGTACTATGTAACATGGTACAAATGGAATGAATGGACTTATATGTATTTTTATGCTTGCGAGATGTTGAGATATGATAAGAGAATTCTGCTTAAGATTAATAATTGGTATGAATTATATGTGAACTTAATAGTTATGGAGTTAGAAAGAAGATTAGTATTATTTTAAGAGTAGAGTGGGTATGGAACCGATATGATTATATAACTTATTATGTAAGAGAATAGTTATACATATTCGGGAACAGAGAAAAATAGAGATAGTGAGTAAAGAGGAAACTGTACATGCTTGTTGATTCCAATTATGAGTATATTATAGGTGATTTGAAATGAACAATAAGTCTATTTAATGGGTATTGAGGATTTAGTAAAGATTAATTAGAGAAGAATGGATGAATTTATAATTATAGAATTTTCTAAGGTATTTCATATTAACTATGACAATTATTCGGTATTGATTATATTAATATAGAATAGTATCATAGAAGTTGAAAGAGATAAAGGAAGATAAATGGATGAATCAAATAATATACTGTGGGGGCATTAATTTTGTTTATATAGAACGAAGATGATGATGAGAAATTACATGTAGATTATGAATTATTGAACTACTTTTTAATGAAGACAAGTTATTATTTATTATTAAATGAGGATTTGTTTGACTAATAGAGAATGTTACAGTATTTCAAATAAGGATAGATTTAAACTTAGATATTAATAATTTTTGGATAGTAGAATGTTCTATTATCATGATGATATATAGAATTTGGTAAGGAGATTATAAATTTTTAGTTATGTTATTGGAATTGATTAATACATTAGTTATGATTAAGATCGTATGAGAGGAAATCTTTGGCTTGTGATTTAGAACTCTTTATTATTAACTATATTTGAGAATTGAAAGACAGTAATTAAGAGGAAATGATGGAAGTCTGAAATGTATTTTCACTTAGGAAGAATTGAGTCAAGGTAACAAAGATGTCATAAATTTCAAATTCTTGCTATGAATGATCAACAATGAAAGCAACATAGAAGAATTGATATATGGAATCGAAATATCAGTCTTTACAGAAAGTTGTAACCACTAATAGTATTAAATTAGACTCATAGTATTAGCTCCGGTAAGAAAATCAGAGTTATGGAATTTGTACACATGACTCTATTATAAATCGAATTGTAGATAAATAATTATATGTAATTAATAATACGTGTGTGATATACTGAGTGAGTATATTGTGGACTTGGTATTGTATGTGTGTTATCATGATAGGGATGCATATGAATGTTATAAACTCATAACGATAACGATGGAAATATATGAATTGTATTGTTCATTATGTTTGTATGATTATGATGAAGTAGATGAGTATTTAGGTGAAATGTGATGGTAGTGGAATTATGATTGTAAGTGTATATATATTATGAAGTGGAGTTTAGTTCGTTGGATATAATGATATTATGTTTATGAGTAAATATGGATATGATGTGTGATATTATGTCGATTGGCTAAGTGTCCATCAGCAAGGAAAATGATACCAAACAGAGAGAATTGAGATATGAAAATGTAAATTATTGCGAAATGCTATCCTATTGTCGAAATAAATGCATACATTAAATAAAGTATTGAGATTTGAAGTTTATGTGATGTGTACTCAATTTTTTATTGATTATATTTACATTTTTTTTATATGGGATCGATGATTGTGAGAGTTGGAGATAATAAAGTGCAAATGCACTATAATTCCTTATATGTGAGTTAATTGTGAATACTCAATGTATCATAAAAGAGTGACTATACGAATATTAAATTATGTGTTGATATAGATATACTTTGAGCTTTGTGTTTATGAATGAAGTAATAATGTAAGTATGTCATTGAAGTGTCTCTGCATTGTTTTGAACCTTATTTGAGTATGGGATAGTATGTAATTGTAGTGTAGTAGGTAACTGAGCCTAATTGAAATTATTTATAGAAGTATAGTTATTTTTATTATAGTATTAGCCCTACTTTAGTAGGGAGATATCCATATTTTAAGGGAGGTTATGCCGAATTTTCAGTAGATTCCTTATAAATTGTGCATTGGTCATTAGGTTCTTATAATAAAGTCTTATGTACAATGGATGAGTTATGATCTATGGGTTGTGTTATGAAATATTGATGATGGTATGGGCATACTACAAGTGAATTACTAATTTGATACCATTTGAGCTTAACATATGGATTATGAATGTATACGTCTATGATAAGCAGTTAAGGAATTAAGAGGTTCCAATAGTAAAGGTAAAATGAAGTCACCATTCACCTAAAGAAGTAACATAGTGGGTAGAAGAGCTAATGAAGCCAAAAGTATATCCATACTTGATCTAGTTAAGTGGTGAGTAGTAAATTTCAGGGATAAAATTTTTATTAAGGAAGGGAGAATTGTAACACCCGTATTTTTAGATGTACTGTTCATGCATATTATTTTCATGTCATGTGGAGTAGAGTTATGGATTGCATCTAAATGCGGTATGTGTATATTGGTAGAGAGGGGCATAATAGTTAAGAAAGTTTTGGAGTTATTTGTCACAATAGGAAGTTGTGGAGTATTGTATCATTATCCAAGTTCATTAAGGGGGTAAAGTGACATTTTAGTGATATTTATGTTTATTTAATTAAGAGATTAGTATTATTTTATTTTAGAGATAATTAGTCTTTATGGAGGAGTTATCAATGTAACACCCACTCTTTTTACATACGTATTTATGACATATGTATTGCATGTTATGCATAGTACATAAGTGGACCCCTTTAAGTTAGATATGTGCATGTGTTGTAGAGAGGGGCTAGATTGTAACAATAGAAAGTTATAGAGGTATTGTGCTATATGCCCATTTTATTAAGGAGGCTAGTGGATATTATGGTGATAATTTACCCATAATATTTAGATATTATGATTGTTATTATTATTATTATATTAGTATTAAGTGATAAGTGTGTATTATTATTATTATTATTTGAGTGATAAATATACAATTATTAGGATAGAATTTAGGGAGGAAATTTACTTGGCTATTTATATGCATAATTGGAGGTGTTTGATCGGGTGAGTGTGTGGTTGTATATGTGTGTGTTTGTGTAGAGAGTGAAGAGAAAGTGTAGAGAAGAAGAAGAGAAGAGAGCGTAGAGATTTTGAGAGAGTTTGTGAGCTTATTCATGTGATAAAATCAATTGCTTTGGGAAGTTTTAAGAGGGCTTTCATCCATTGGAGTCTTAATTTAGTAAGTTTACTTGTATTTTGATTGTTTTTAATTAAGTTTGGTTGTTGGAAATTTTGAGTTCTGTATACCCTATTTTTTAGTCCTCTTATTTTGACTATATCTTGAGTTATAGAGCTCTGATTTGAGCAAAGTTTGATGCTCTAGAAACTTCAGAGTGTCCTCTATAACTTTTGTGTTTTGTGCCAGAGCTAATTTTACTGCTAAGGCTGACTGAAATAGCTCTACATTTTCGTACTCCTGTTGTTGACTCTGTTTTGCCTGCTTTACCCGAGTTGTATCAAAAATTTATAATTAATTCTACACATATCCAAATCTAGTAATTCTAGTTGGAATTTGAAGAGACTCATATGTCTAGCTTTATTAATATTTTTGTGATTTTTAGACTTGTGTGTGAATTATTTGGACACTTTGAACCTAGAGTATAGGGTTGCACTTAGTTACATTTTGTTGAGTTGAGTGCAAGTGTCATGGTTGTTACACGAATTGATGTATGAATTGTGTGTAGGCTTTAATAAGGATATTGGAGACCTTATTCAATAGGGGGAGCTTTTATTTAAGAAGGAATTGAAAGCTTGAGGTAAGTAACTATGGATACATATTGTGTTTATATGCTCATTTGCTTATGTGTATTATTGTGTATTCCTTTAATGGAATTGAATGCATAAATGGATTGGTGAATATAATGGGGAATGAGTTTCCACCATTTTGTGTATTGAGAATATTAGCAAATGTTGATATATGTATATGCAATACTAACATTATAATGGTGCTTGTGGAAAACTATAAATATGAGTATGGATAGAATTGTTGATGAGTTGTGGTTATAGTGGCATATTTGAAATGCAATTGTATGAAAATATATTATGTATGTTGATGTGGTGACTATGAGAAATGGATTGTGATCATGAAAGGAATATTAGTGATATATTGTGATAATGCCTTATTGAGATGCAATTGCATGGAATGATATGGGGATGTTGGAAATATGAGCATGGATGGAACAATTGAAGAAATATTGCTGTGATAAATTGTTAATATGCAATTATATTGAATTATACACGAAAGTGTAATATGTGAGGAATGTGAGGATGTGTGATTGTAAGATGGACAAGCTGAGCCGGGCGTATGGCTACCTATGTGAGAAGTGAAATTGAGTCGGGCAGATAGTCTCACATGGCCATATAAATGAGATTATGATATGTGAGATGGGTAAGCTGAGCCGGGTGTATAACTATCCAAAAATAATATGTGAGATAGTGAGACTGAGCTGGGCGGATAGTCTCACTAAATGGCCATTTAATTGATATTGAAATTATGAGAAATATAGCCAATGAGGCTAAGTGTGAGGTATTTATGTAAAGATGAATCCGGCCGGATAATGAATAGTGAAAATGGAATGTGAATGTATGAACTCTTGAAATATTGTGAATTTGGTTATGAGTACCAAATATATTATTGCATGTGATTGCATGGATGCTAATTAGTGTGGTGAATTACATATACTTCGAGTTCATTCTTTGAAATGAGATAATGTGTGAATGAGATTGAATATGTAGATGGAATGTTTTAGTATAAATGATGGATGTCGATGCTCTTTAATTGTGAATGATTGATATTCTGTGTTAATGGATGTTTTGGTGTGGATTAGTGTGTCTAGAATGTATTATTATGGCTTGAATTGAATTATATTCATGTATTTTAACATCACTAGTCACTTCAAAGGCATTTTCATCAATCCATACAATAGAATTAAGCCTAGGTGTCTTTATAAAAATTGTAGCCCTCTGAAATAAATAGCTTCTTGAATCACTTGAATCCAAGTTCTGTAGAGGGAGTTATGGCCAAAAGAGTGCGACATGGTCAGTAGGGTCACGTCTCTTCGTGCCTGTGCCGACTCAGCACGAGGTTGCTGAGTTATGACAGAGTTGTTTGGTGCTGATTTGGCACCGGGTGCCGAGTCGTGACGACTTAGCCTTCCTTCAGCACATTTTTATCTTCGTATTTTGACCATAACTTGAGCTGTAGACCTCCAAATAAAACGTGGTTTAATGCTAGAGAAATTTTAAAGAGTCCTGTACAATTTTTATGTTTTGAGTTTGAGTTGAATCTATCTTTAAGATTCTCTAATTGAGCTTGACATTTTATTGCTCACTTACTCATTCTTCATTTTGGACTCCCATACGTACTCGATATAGTGCCATTGATAAGAGAACTACATAGTGATTGTATATAGACTTTATAGAGGACTGTAAGACTATATTATGATCCTTAATTCGTATTTATACTATTAGTTATTATATCCTATCATCTTTTTGCTTATGTGTTTGGTATATGTGTGCAACTGTATTCGTAGTTGCTTATTGAGTTGCAAGCTCACTTCTTTGCTGTTGAAATTTTTCAGGACTCTAATAAATTATATGAAGCTTGCATTGGAGTCTTAGGTGGGCCGAAACGAGTTTGGTGCATCCGACCTTCATCATGCATATCATGTTGGCATAATGTAAATGCATTGAATTTCTTAATTAATCATATGTAAACTATGTGTGGAATAATAGTCCATGAAGGGACATATGATTATTTGTAAATATTTACATAAGTACATTTGTGGAAAGTTTTTCTTATGCCATGTAACTTGGTGGATTGTTGCCACATGTAATATGGTGAATGTGGGCATTACAATATCTTTTTCAATCGATAATTATATATCAAGATTATTATAAAATAACTTATTTCCCAACTCTTCCCAGAATTGACAACAATATACAAATTAAAACTCTCTCATAACCATCAAATCTTTATTCTCATAGCCCACACTGGCCAATTTACAAAATCATTCACAATAATCTCGTATGCATACGGTATAACCACAAGGATTCACCCCAAAGACACCTCTGAATCTCTGCGCTATCCCAAAGACAGTTATAAATCGAGTGGCCAACTCATCTTTCCCAACTTACCCCTTATATATATATATATATCTAATAGTTGTGATTTATAAGAACTTGGTAATTTATGCTTTGCATTACCGTCGATGAGATGTAATTCATTGCTTTTTCTCCTCTTTTCTTAATAATACCTCTTATCACAACACAATTAAATTAATTGAATCACTTTAGTCTCTTTGTTTGAGACTTGCACTTGTGTCATGCTGAATTAAAAATTTTAATTTAGTTTATAATAGAGTTTGAATTCATTACCTTACTCAATTCATGGAAACTTCAATCATTTATATGTTTGTATTTATTATCTAAGGTTCTGCTCAGGTTATTGAGCAATTCAAATAAAAAAATAACAAAAACGAACATCAAATTTGGGTACAGAGGCACCTCTTCTGTACATGGGCGCTGCCCCATTAAAGCAGAGGCGTCGCCTGCGAGGTGTAGAGGCCCCTTCTAGATCTAATGAGGCGCCACCTCATTCCTCAAGAGGCGCTGCCTTTGAGGTGATCAAGCGTCGCCTCTACGAAGAGGCGCCGCCTAATCATTCTCAGGCACTCGAACAACATCAACCCATAACCAAAAACTTAAGATTTTCATAAAAATAATCACACCAGAAGTTCATATAACAACTATAAGCAAAAGTTAAACTCATATGCATACCAAAAACCTCACAATTAAGCCTAGATCTATATTTAAAACTAACATTTAAATAAAGAAACCAAATAGTCAAATATTCAAAACAACATAAGATCTTTGATAAAAATTCCACTCACTTGATTGATAACCCACTTCTTGAATTTTCCTTGCAAGATTTGAATTTCCCCTTTCTAGCTTCAGACACCTTAGCTTCTACCTCTTCTTTTTCACTTCTCTCTTCTTCATCTTTCTCTTCTCTTTTTCTTCTTCTTCACCATACCTTCCTCTATAGCAACCCAATGACTCTCCCTAAAAATTTTAATTTAATCCTTGTTCTTTTCTTTTCTTCTTTCTAACTTCATTTACTCTCATTAGTTACAATTTCATCCTTACTTCCCTTTTAATTTCATCCTTCCAAACTTGTATTTAATATAATTCCTTTATTTTTATATTCTCAATAATAATAAAATGACAATAATTACTCATAATAATCTCAATCTAATATCATCAAATTAAATGTATATAATTATCATTAATTTAAATTAATCCGGTTCAAGGACACGGATGTTACATATTCAATCTTCTTCTATTTTTCACTTATAACTTATTTTATTTTTAAATTTTTATGATAATTATAAGCCATCAACATTATAGCACAAAATAAAATAATTAATCATCAATAATAATGTTTTTTAATGGTTATATTTTGTGACAATAAATAAAATTATTTTAGTAATTATTTATTTATTTTCTTAAATATATTTTTATTTTTTTATGTTTGAGTAAATTTAATTAATTTTTTCCATATTATAATTTAGATTAGATTCAAAATAATTTATAAATTAAAATGATTTTGAACAAACAAAAATTTATGAAAAAATTAGTTATTTAAATTTAGTTGTAAAATAATAAATGTATAAGCAATTAAATAAATGAATATAATTTTCTTATTAATAATTTTATTTAGTATTATAAGATATAATTAATTTAAGAAAAATATTACTTTTTTTAATGTTTTATTTTTTAAATATAATTTATTAAATTATAATTATTATAAATTTAAAATATAAAATAAATTATAAATAAAAAGAATTATTACCTGATTAAAATATTAAAAATATAATATTCTTACAATCTTAAAACTAAAAATATCTATAATTTAAATTTTAAATTCAAGTAGCAAAATTTTATTTCCACTGATAAATAAAATTAATAAAATTCTTATAAACCTTTATAAGATTTAATTGTTTTTTTTTAAAAAAAGGATTTAGTTATAGAAATATTACTCTAAAGACTTAATTGTAACAATATCATACCTTTGAGGACTAAAACTGTTGTTATCCTCAAAAACTCTTCTTCTTCAGCTCTCATCAAAAGAAAAAAAAAAAAAAAAAAAAAAATCCCATTTCCCGTGTCGTCGTCGTCGTCTTCTCCTTCTTCTCTGGACATCAACGAAATTTGTAACACAGCAACAAAATTGTAACACAGGATCGTTAAATAACGTCAGCTCCACACTCTATAGCCGATACGTCGCCGTTTTAGCCAGCCACAACTTCCCTGTAGCAGTTCCGTCTGGGTCGTCGTGTGGTCCCCATAATCCAATTGGGTAAAGCAATGAAAGTGTAGTAATTATGAGTGAATTAACATAGGGGTTGAAGGGGGTATGGCTGGAAACATGAGATTTGAATCAAATTCAGGCAGTCCAGAGGATTTAGGTTTTACAGGAAACTATTCAAATGGGCAGAGAGGGAATTATGCTGCTACTGCTACTATGGAAAGGTCTGGAAGCTTCAGCGAGAGCAGAGGTGGAGGTGGAGGTGGTGCTTCTGGTTCTGGTTCTGGAGCTAGCACGCCACGGGCGGCTACTGCTTCATCAGATGTGGCTTCACTTAGTCATTATCTGTTGCTGGATCCAATCACAATGGGGGATCAAAAGTATACCAGGTCCGGCGAGTTAAGAAGGGTTTTAGGAATATCTATTGGGAATGCTACAGAAGATAATTCTTTTGGAGCTGCACACTCGAAGCCGCCCCCTCCAGTGGCCACTGAGGAGCTTAAACGCTTCAAGTCAAGTGTGGTAGATGCCACTTCTAAAGCCAGGTAACATGGAACTGTTTTTTTGTCAACCTAGTTGATGCTGTAGATGTGACTATTTTTGGATAGAAGTTGTTTCTATAATTGAAGACTGTGCAGAAGCACAAAATTTGGTATTTTATTTGTAAATGTAGGAGGTAATGAAAAGTATGCTTGTTTGTATGCTGACAATGCAAAATATATTTTGTCAGGGTTAGGATAAAAAAGTTGAATGAATCCTTACTAAAATTGAACAAGTATTGTGAAGCCATGAATTTAAAGAAGCAACATCGAAGTGAGGTGTTGATGAATGAGAGATCAAGTGGGTCGAATCTTACAAAGATGGGAATTCAGCTTCATCGAAATACTTCTGATCTTGGAACTCAAAGGTTAGAGGATCGGACAAAGAATATTGTCTTGAATAAGCGGGTTCGCTCTTCAGTGGCGGAGTTACGGGTTTGTTCATTTCATTTGTTCAAACAATACTTTATTATTATTATTATATTGCAGTGAAAATCTCTTGAGTGTTGCATTATTCTGTACAAGCTAACAGTATTTGCGTAATAGTGCATGTTAGATTTCCTTAATCCTTTTATCAGTTGCTTATTTTCTTAATCATGCAACAAAGGTGGAGGGAGTTCAGAAGCTAATAAAATGGTTCGACTTTGTTTTTTTCTAATGTAATTTGGAAGCTAGCTATTTCATTTTCATTTTGAAGCCTTTATGAGTTATGAGAAATCTGTTTCTCTTGGACATGTATTACGAGAAGTATGAGTTGGCATAGATTTAGACTGGTCCAGGACCAATAGAAACTAGTCCATATTCAGAACTATGGAAATGGACCTTCCTAGTCTTCCAATCTTGCTATTTTATAAACCCTGCATCTGTTTGCATCAGAAGAAACTTTGGACACATTTGATTGTCTCACAGAACAATGCACAGACATTTGGAAAAAAAAAAAAAATTCAGCGTAGTTACATTAGAATATACACAAGGCTGGCACAAAACAATGTTCCCTTGAACGTTTTGTTAAGTCTGACCTCATGGAACGATCTCTTTGAGCTAAAATAATCTTCCTGAGTTAAATTTCATGATTATTGGACTATTCAGTTTCTATAACCCTCATATTGGTCAAGATTAACCTGGTGGGATGCAGTAACTGATAAATAAGATTGTAGGGAACATATTTTGTTTTGCCTATTGATTTCAATGGCCATGCTCAATTTCTTTGAGAAAGAAAACTACTGCCATATTTCTTAAACATTTATATCATTTGTGCATCAAATCTGTCAAATTTGATTGGTGTATTAAATTTTCTCGAGGCATACTAGTGCTGCCATATTGCTTTAAGCATTTTTCTTTGGAACAAATTTCATGTTTAGTGAAGTATCACTTATGGCTTACCATGTTGATATGCCCTTATCCTTTTTATCGCTTTCTTTTCTGAATTATTTAGGCTGATGGTCGTAGCAATACCCTACCAAGGCAGCCACTGGTCATGGGGAAAGATAGAGACATGTTCAGGGATGGTGGTGAAAGTTCTGATTTACCTGAAGAAAAGGTCCGAAGAGTGCCTGCTGGAGGGGAAGGGTGGGACAGAAAAATGAAAAGGAAGCGTTCTGTAGGGTCTGTTTTTGCCAGATTCCCAGAGAATGATGGAGAGGCTAAACGAATCATACATCATAAGGTTAGCAATGAACATGGTCTGCAGTCTTATGATACCCAGGGATTCAGGTAATTTCTTTATAGGCTGCATGCCTTATTGTTTTGATTAAAATGCTTGTCATTTTCAACTTAGCTGTACAAATAGTATGAACAGTGATTCTAAGTCTTATGATTATTTTGAATTCTGAAGCCATGTTTAGTAATTCTTGGTAAATGAAATGCACCAAGAAATATACTGTTTTGAAACAAAAATGGAGCTAATTTTAGACAGGGAGAGAAAAAATTTAGTTACTTTTCGGAGCAAAAAATATGGGTGAGAGGCTTTGGAAGAGTACTCATATGTAGGGGTGTGCAAGCCTTTCGAATTGACCGAACCGACCTGGTTTGGTTTGAATTTTTAGCATTTTCGATTTTTTTTGCTGTCGAACTGATTGGTTCGGTTCGGTTTTGTATTTGAAAATTTCGGTTAACTGAATTAACCAAACTCTTAATTTTTATGTTTATTTTTTTTAAAGAAGTATAATAATTTAATATAAAAATACTAAAATAATTAATATTTCTAAAAATTTCGGTTCGGTTCGGTCGGTTTGGTTTTTATCATGAAAATTTTGGTTCTGTTTTCAAAAACTTCGGTTTGGTTAATTTGGTTCGGTCCTAAAACCGAATGAACACCCCTACTCATATGATAGTTGGAAGAGATTGGATTTTTCACTAATTGGATTTTACCATAATATTTCACTTCAATGAAGTTGAGAAGTGCATTGGGCTTAGGACAAACTCAGTCTTTTATAAGTAATAATAGTTGTTTCATTTTATGTTTAATGTAAGAGCTAGAGTATGGACGTGCATCTTATGAGTTGGAGTCAGGAAGCCTCTTTTGGAGAATAATTTTCTGATTTATATATAATTTCATGCTGTGTCTTTTTAATTTTACTTGACTAGAGCTTAAGATTATTCAACACTAAAGGGCGAGGAGGATAACAATACAGCTGAAATGGAAAGTACAAGTTTTTTGTTATTTGGTAGAAGTGGGGATGAGGAAATGAATATGTGGCAATGTGCATCTGTTGCCCTCACTATTTCATCCCCCATAGTAAAGTATTATGAAGGAATGAATGCTGGTGGATTTTATTTATAGCAAATTACTTTTCCCCCCTTTAGATTTGACCTAATTCACACTCTTCCTCTTCTTGTTTGAAATCAAACTCTTTCATCCCTCAATTTTTATCCCATCAACGCTTTAATCCTTTGGATGAAATTTTTTAGTGAATCTCTTATATCAAAAAAATGTAGCCCCTCTATTTTATATAGACAAAAAAAAAAAAAAAAAAAATCCTTCTGTTTGAATATTATAAAAAAATTTAGTCTCTCAATTTTTTTAATTATTTTAAATTTAATTTTTCAATAATGATTAAACTTTTAACACCTATACATACCCCTATCAATATATTAACTCAAAAATCAAGCTATAAATTTTCATCAACTTTATTTTATATTCACTTTTTTGCCCTTAATTTAGTTAATTTTTCTTTTAAATAACTTTTAAAAAATTACAATTGCTGAAATCAAACACTAAAAAAGTGAATAACTTGATTTTCATAGTGAAATCAAGCAAATTGATGAATTTATTAAAATTATAACTTTCTTTTTAATTACAAGGTGTTGATAAAAACAAGTGTAAATGTTGGAAAAATAGTTATTTTTAAAACTTTAAAGTTAAAATAATTAAAAAATTAAAGAATTAAAATGTTTAATTTTACTAACATAGAGGGATTAAACTGTTCATTTTTATAAAATAGAGGGGCTTAAATATTTTTTGACATAAGAGATTCATTGGAAGGACTAAAGTGTTGGTTTTCAAATAAAAGGAGAGAGTATGAATTAGGTCAAATCTCAGAGGGGAAAAATAATTTGCTCTTTTATATGTTATCCTTTTTGTTTCAGTTTATTCTGCTGGTTATTCGACACAAAGCATGATACTTCATTTTGGTTCCTTTTCATCTGCTTTTTCTTCTTGCCAATCATATGGGAAGAAAAAACTACCTTTTTTGCTGGTTTTATGGTTATGGTTTTGATCATTGTTGGCTAGAGTTTGATAAGAAATTAGACAGTGTAATGATAATTTAACCTTATTAAGAGTTTCCCTGGGGCCTGTCATTATTTGTGGCCTTGTTTACCTCATTGGTGTGCTAGTACGGGCTGTGGCTTGGACAATTGTAACTGGAGGCTGACATGTGAGGATTTGTGAGGTGTAGCTGTTGTTTTGGAGAAGGAATCAAATTATACATTATTGGAAGTTGGTATGGAATTATTATGGTAGTAAGTCATGAAGAGATTTTATAGCATAAAAGACAGAAGGAAGTCCATAGTATAATTAGTTGGGATTCTTCTGAAGCTTGGAAACCTCAGTTTATTGTTTGTTAGCATCTTTAGTTGAACTTGTGGGGAATGCATGGGTGTATACATGCCTTTATTTTCTTCCATTATGACAATAAAATCAGTGTTAATAATTTGGAAATTGTATATGCCCTTGTGATTGTTGAGTGAATATATCTCTTTATTTTTTTTTTCTGTTTTTCATTATGTTACAATTTTTGTGTATATCTACAGATATTTACTTTAAAATTATATTAATGAATATTGGTTTTTTGGAACTTTAAACATGAGGATGAGCTTACCTCTTACATTTTTGTAGGTTATATTTGTTTGACTGTATTCCCTGCATGTATTGACTTATTTTAGAGAAGCTCATTGCAATCATCAATCATCACAGGATGTTACTGTGGATGCTGTGTTTTTATCATGCAAGAATTTTTTAGCTGTTGCTTACTTTTGTTTGTTTCATCTATTATAAATCACTACATTGATGCATAATATGTTTCTCAAAGTTCATGTCTCTTGCAGCACAGGGTCATTTAATGGGACTGGTGGCATTAACAAGTTAGATGGGAGTTTGTCACCAGCCAGTTCAAATTCACGTTTCATTACCAAAAATGATCCGGAAAAAGTTTCTTTGACAAGGGACTTTGCTGATGGAATGAATAAGGAGAGACTTCTGGCCAAAACAAACAATAAGTATGTATTAATTGTAATCACTCTTGTTGCTTAACATTCTTATCCTAGTGCTTGCTGACTTGCTATAGATGTGTTGCAAATCCTAAAAAATTTGTTTCATATTTTGTTACATTACCAAAATCTTCTAATGTTTTATGCCTTGGTAACCATGCTTTTTAGGTTACATATTAACAGTGATAATCATATTGTTGGTTCAAGTCCTGTTACTAAAGGAAAAGCTTCAAGAGCACCTCGAACTGGCTCTGTAATGGCAGCAAACACTTCTCCCAATTTTCCCCGTACATCTGGAGCCCCTGATGGCTGGGAACGAACTCCAAGCATAAATAAAGTCAATTCTTTTGGGGGAACTAATAATCGCAAGCGCTCAATGCCTGCAGGATCATCATCTCCTCCGATGGCTCAATGGGTTGGTCAGAGACCGCAAAAGTTCTCTCGTACTAGAAGAGCAAATGTAGTATCTCCTGTCTCAAACAATGATGAAGCGCAAACATTTTCAGAAGGGGGACAGCCTTCTGATTTAGCTGGTCGATTAACTTCTGCTGGAAGCAATGGGTCACTTCTTGCCAAAGATGTGGCTAATGGGAATCAGCTAATTAAAGTGAAATATGAGAATGTTTCATCTCCAGCCAGATTATCTGAAAGTGAAGAATCTGGTGCTGGTGCAAATCATGAGGGTAGACCCAAGGGGAAGGGAACAGGTAGTGGTGGAGTGGAGGAAAGATCCCAAAACCAGAACGTTGGTCCTTCTGCAGTACTCATGAAGAAGAATAAGATGCTCAATAAGGAAGACACTGGTGATGGCTTTCGGAGACAAGGACGGATTGGTAGAGGTGCATCATCTTCTAGGACTAGCATTTCACCAGTGAGGGAGAAATTGGAAAGTCCAGGTTCAGCGAAACCAGTTAGAAGTGTAAAGCCGGTCCCAGACAAGAATGGGAGGTGATGATATATTTATTTGACAATAGGAACAGACTATATATTTTTATTCTTTATTCTGATTATCATTAGTGATAGTCATTATTATTTAATTAGGTTACAGCATTGATATTTAATATTTTTTTTCTGGTTCAGTAAGTCAGGCCGTCCTCCTCTGAAGAAAATATCAGATCGCAAGTCCTTTAATCGTGGGAAAACAGCAGGTGGTGGTTCCCCAGATTGCACAGGTACATCTCAGAATAACTTAAGAAGTGTCTTTTTGCTGTGTTCAGAGAATATGAGTACTTAAATTATTAATAAAATAGATTCTGTAATATCAGTTAAATTGTTAGGTAATTATTATAATAATTGATTAGATGAAAAAGACTTCCTGAATTTTATATCTTATCTGTAAATTTAGTTGTCTTTGTTTGGGTTGTACTATTGAGTCATATCTCACGCTGAAGCAAGCAGAACATAATAGTTAACCTGTACTGTTAGAAACTATTTTGATAGCAAAGCTGAATGACCCAGCTGAGCAAGTGAAAATTTGTATGATTATGCTCTGGATTCTGTTAAAGGTACTCGAAGGTTTCATTGTGCTTTAGGGATACCATTTGGAAGAAAATACTTGTTTATTTCAAGCCTTGATTTGGTAGCTCAAAAAAATGAAGAGAATGAAAATAACATTTAGATCCTGTTTTGCACTATTGGGATTAATGAAAGACTGAATTAGTCCCTGGAAATATTCAGCAGTATACTACTGCTTCAGTTTGCATTGTTTGAATTCATGGAAGACTGAAAATTCGTTCTAAATAATAATTGAAAAAAAAAAACTCAGTGTAGAATTTGACTTTTTTCTTGTTTCGAACTTTTGTTAGCTCCTAGAATTTGGGTATAGGCTTTTTGTTCTGGGATAGTGTTCCTAGAAAATGAAAATATATATCTTTTTTTTGTGTGCCAGTGTTGCCTCAAAATTCTTTATCAAGTATGCTGTAATTTTTATTGGAATGGAGGGAAAGTTTATAAAAAAGCATGGGAATAATTAAAAATGATATTCTTGGATAAAAAATGGTGTGCAATGATTTCTTCTATGTTTGATGTACCAGGTGAATCAGATGATGATCGAGAAGAACTCTTAGCAGCTGCAAATTTTGCTTGCAATGCTAGCTGTATGCGCCTGACATCAAGTCTTTTTGATATCCTTTTTGAATGTACATATGGGTAGCCTATTAACTTGTTGGCTTTGCAGATCTTTCATGTTCCAGTCCATTTTGGAAGAAAATAGAGCCGGTTTTTGCTTCTGTATGCATAGAGGATTCATCCTACTTGAAGCAACAGGTGGCTGCTACAGTCTTTTCATGGAAACATGATAATCATCCTTTCATTTAATAATATTTTTTAATTAAATTCACAGTTGTTTTCCCTTATCCTCTTTTTTCATCTGTCAACAGTTAGAATCTGCAGAGGAGCTTCATGAAAGCTTATTTGAATTGTCTGACCATGGAACTAATACTTTGGTAATCTCTTTTTTTCACCTTGCTTCAGAATGGTGGCAACCTTTACTTTGCTCTCTCTCTCTCTCTCTCTCTTTTAAAAAAATCCTTTTTATGTAGGCAGTAGAAAAATGAAGAAATAAGAAAAAATCAAGAAATTAAATGGCAGATAATCAGATATATTACCGTTTATATGCATTTATTAATAATTTTTAAATAGATGTTTTGTCATCTTGCATGCTGCTGTAACCCTGGTAAGTTTTGAACGCATCAATTGCTATTTGATTGAACTTGATCTTTTGTAGCTCAATTCAAGTGCATCAATAGAAATTTGTGGTAAAGATCAATGTGGATCTTTTGACTGCAAGAGACATAATTTACCATGGCTGTGCCTTTTTCCTTTTTAAGTAGTCATTAAATGCAGAATGTATTCTAAATGAAACTGCTTTCTTGAAGATGGTGCATCATTGGCAATTGTTGTCTTATTGGATTCTATCTTTGTGGAATTCTTGGGATTCAAAGCGTAGTGATGGCCATTTCCAGTTTATATAAGAGAAATTCAGTTGAAAACAGAATAACCCGCTTGGGTGTTATGATGCTGTAACTATGCTTAGGTGTTGATGAGAATAAAAGCTCCTAAACTATATTAAACCTATGTTATCCATGTGGTGCTAAAGCTATTTTGTTTTTTTCAGGGTGACCTTGCACATCATGAAGATTTTCGATCTCAACATTTTGAAGAAAGTGAGAAAGACCATGTTTGGCAAAAAAAGCTGACAAATATAAATATGGCTGATCAAGGTCTGAACAATGGCTCATCAGTTGGAATCATGGAACAAAGAAATCAAGTTACTCCACTCTACCAAAGAGTATTATCTGCTCTGATTGTGGATGAAGCTGAAGAATTTGAAGAAAGCATTGGAGGGAGAAATATCTCTTTTCAAAATAGTAGAGATAGGTCTCCTGATGATATCTGCCTTCCTATTGATTTTGAGTCTAGGAACAAGGATATGATTGAATTTGATTATAACTCTGTGTTGGGTTTTCAAACTCAGAAGCAATCATCTGTTGATGGTTTTTCCTGTAATGGAAATGCTACTACTAATATGGTCACTGGTTTTCACAGTCAACTGTATAATGATAATTTGTTCCAAGGAGATCAGGGATTTATGCACTCAAAGATCTCTATGTTTCCTGAGAATTCAGGAGATAATGATGGGAAGCTAGCTGTGCAAACAAATGCCTCTGGTGCTTCTGCATTGGATGGTCAATATCAGCAGCTGTCTTTTGATGAGAGACTGTTGCTGGAACTTCAGAGTATTGGACTGTATCCAGAAGCAGTGGTAACCTATTTGTTTATTCATCTATTTTTGTGTTTTATCTTTTCTTCAGTGTTACTGTTGTATTTAGAAGAAGGTTGGTTTGTGATTGTACAAAAGATGTTCTAAAAAAGTAAAAAAAAAAAAAAAAGAATACAAAACTACATCCCAAAATTTGATACATCTAGGAAACCAATAAAAGAAATTTTCTTAAAATAATACTTAATCAAATGCCAAGTTTTTGTGGATATTACCTAGAGGTTGTAGGCTGTTTTGCCTTCTGAGCACATCCTACTTTTTTCTTCATACAATTGCACTCAAAGGGGATGGTTGCTGTATTTGCTAATGACTCCTAAACCTTCTCAAAGTAAGGCTTACTAAAATATTCTCTAGAAAATGAAAGTAATGAAGGCTTCAATTTATTAACAGCTAAAAGCATTTCTACTCGTAAGAAGTTATTGTTGGAAAGCCTTCTGATGCCAACCTGATTTAGATTCATGTCTATTGTTGTTATTAACCTCTGGGGCCTTACCCCTTGCATTTGTTCCTTGTTCCAGCCTGATCTGGCTGATGGAGAGGATGAAGCAATAAATCAGGATGTCATTGAACTACAAAAGGGATTTCAACAACAGGTTAGGTGTCTTTACTTTTTAGCTTCATTAAGCACATCAGATATCTTAAAACATATTTATTTTCCAATATGCTAATTGAAAGTCGGCACTTTTTTGGAACTTTTGAATAATTCCTTATCTCTCAAAAATATACACGCACATCCAGTGTCAGGAACATTCTTCTTATATGCACTAAATATGAAATTTATCAACTTACCATAAACATTCTTGCTTCTCTAGATTGCTAAAAAGAAGGCCCATTTGAACAAGATATTTGAAGCAGTTGAAGAAGATAAGAAGGTGGAAGGAGGGTAAGATATTCAGTGTTTTGAGTATCTTCTGATGTTCAGGTTCTGGCATTTCCAGAATGGGCATCAATTATAAGAATTGGGAAATATATTGAATAATAGTATTGTATGGTTCATTTGTAGGTCCCTTGAGCAGGTTGCTATAGACAGACTTGTTGAGTTGGCTTACAAAAAGCTGCTGGTACTTGTCTATTCTTTCCCCTTGTTTTCCCTTTCCTAAATCGGGAGGCATATTGTGTTGTGGAAGTCATGATTATAGTAAATTTTGCGCTTGTAGAATTTCAGTTGCTTTTAAATTCTTTAATATCTTCCAGCATCATGTTCTTAGAATAATGCCTTTTGAATGAACAATAATTTAGTTGCTTAGATTTCTGTGAACTGTTATCTAGAAGTTATTGGAGTCTATTTGCAGTGTGCTTTTTCGGAAAAGAGAACAGATTAGTTAACATTTTATAAAGTTCCCTCTAAAAACATCTTCTGAAGTTAATGGTCTCAATCTTTGGACCAATTAATTTAGAACATGAGGCCATTCTCTAGTGCCTGAACAATGTCTTGGAATGCAATTTTTAACAACTACTAGAGAAATCAAAAACCATTGTTGGCTTTAAAAGATTGGATAGAATTCATTTACTTGTTACATTCAAGGATGGGGGGAATCACTTATTGCCATAATTTTTAAGATCATTTGTTCGTGTAATATGATTAGTTTAATTTGGGGAAAAATAATGTTTAAGAATAATATGAAAATTATAGAATTTCAGTATTTTACATTTTATTTACCATAGTTACTATGCTGTTTGCAAATGGGTCCTCCCAAGCATTGCATGAATGAGGCATGAACTGGTCGGTTGCCAAACTGTACCAGGTCTCCTTCATTATTGATGGGGGGATGCTGCTTGGTTGCTGGCTTTCTGTTAAAGGCTGCCTGAATTTAGCTTTTGCATAATTATTGCAATCTTTATTGAGATCTTGACTAACAACTAACAATGGCAGGCTACTAGAGGAAGTTGTGCATCCAAGTTTGGTGTCCCTAAGGTTTCAAAACAAGTTGCCCTGGCTTTTATGAAGAGAACTCTAGTAAGATGTAGGAAATTTGAAGATACAGGCAAAAGTTGCTTTGGTGAGCCTCCACTGAAAGACGTCATTTTGGCTGCACCTCCTCATGGAAACCACACAGAACTCACGAGTTCCATTGGGTTGACTGTTAAATCAAATATGCATCATGGAACTCCTGAATCACAACATGATCCTGTCACCACAGGTTTACTTTTAGACTGTGCAGCTTAGTTATTGTAGAGAATGAATCTGTATATTTGTGAACTTGGATAGAAAAATGAAGGCACCGTTTTGCTTCTCCCCCGGGGGATCTTCATGGCACTCATGAGCAAGAACTGCTGATTAATGCTTTTCTGCTTGCACATAATGTGGAAGCCTGTTTCTAACTCCTTTAAAAATTTTCAGTTGCTAACCAACACACTTCTCTCTTTGGCTTCTTTAAGAAATTACTTGTCTGTTTCTTGCAAGAATTTTTGCTCCCAACACCTCTGAACTTTCTCTTAATAGATTTTGGTCCTTGTAAATGCAGGTTCTTTCCCCAGTAGAGCTGAGCGACATGATCTTCATAATGATAAATCTGGCAGGGTAGCAACTCTTACCCACTCACACGACCAAGATTTTGCCAAAACTAGACCATTGTTGAACAGAGGGAAGAAGAAAGAACTGCTACTTGACGATGTTGGCAGCAAAGCTTCCTTCAGAGCCACCACATCCCTTGGGAATGCACTGCCAGCTGGAACCAAGGGAAAGAGAAGTGAGAGAGAAAGGGACATTACATCTAGAAATCCCGTCGCCAAAGCTGGCCGTGCATCACAAGGTAATGTCAAGGGTGATCGCAAAACAAAATCAAAACCAAAGCAGAAGACTGCTCAGCTTTCTACTTCAGATGGAATTAGTAACAAGTTCAAAGAAACAGGGATCAATAAGAAACGAGAAGCTGGCCTAAATTCATATGGTTGTAATTCTCAAGATTCACTCAAAGAAAGTAGGGGAACAACAGATATTACAGATTTGCAGGATTTATCTTTAGAACTAGGTATAGCCAATGATATGGACAACCATCAAGATCTGAGTAATTTGTTCAACTTCGATGAGGATGGTTTACCAGAAAATGACTTAATGGGTCTTGATTTACCTCTTGAAATACCTATGGATGACCTTTCAGAATTGAATATGCTTCTATGAAGACAGACAGTATAGTGTATATTTCCATAGATTAAGTTGAGATTATAGTGCTGTTGCTTGGGACCAACCTGCTTATATAATTTATGTCCCATGCAAATTTGCCCTTGTAATTATGGTCATTCTTTTTGTATACTTCTCCAAGAAGTTAAAGAGAGAAGGAAGGAAAAAATTTTGTTTGTGACGTAGACATTTTCTGTTGTATCAAGTTACTTCTTATATATATAAAAATATAATTTTTTTTTAACAGAGCCTGCTTTTTCTTTTCATTTTTCTTTATAAGTGCTTTATTGTAAGTTAATTATTTGTGCAAATGGAAATTTTTGTTTTGTGAATAACTCACACCTTCTTTGCAACACTTACCATTTGTGCATCTGCTGGAACAAAAATAGATTGTTATGTACTGGATCAATATTTAGGCTGATTCTATTGTCTTCCATGCATGGTGTTGATTGGCTTGTGCATGTAGCATATAGAAGTGATGTTGCCTGAAGATCTACACATAAACTATTAGTATTAACTCGAATATTACCAGGAGACCTAAGATGAACAATAAAAGTGATGGGCTTAATTAAAGAACCAGCTTTTAAAGAGCTTATAATGATAGCTTTTAGCAATTAGTATACGAGTAATGATTGTGCTTTAATCTACACTAAACATGCATTGGCTAACTTAAATAGTAAATATTTAGCTTAAACAAAATAATTAACAAAAAAAAAAAAAAAAAACTAGTCTCAGGACAAGTAATCACCATGAAGCACATCAAGACCAATTAATTAAGATAAATCTTTATCATTTAACAGAGTTCCTAAGGCAAAGTATCAGTATCACAACACACATTGATACCTTGACCTAAAACTCCAACTCCAGGCTTTTTCTCCAACTCTTCAAACATATCTTTAGTGAATGTATCAGCAACTTTCTTCCCCTAAATTGCAGTGTGCGAGATTCACTTGATCTCTTTCTGTCTCTCTTAGAAACATATGGAACTTTACCTTCATGTGCTTTGTTTTTGTATGTTGAACATGTTTTTTAGCCATAGCAATTGCTGACTTGCTATCACAAAGAACCTTGCTTACTTCTTGCTGGCTGCTCAAATCCTAAATCCCAAATCATTTGTTTTAAAATAATTATTTCTTAAATAGCATTTTAAGAATTTGCGACTTTTTTCCTAAATCATCAGCTTCAAATGTGCTAAAAAAAATTAAATTTAATCTAACTTGGTGAAAGTTTTAATCATTAATTACTTGTACAGTTAGAAATATCCAGTTCTTTTATTTGATTATGTTTTATATTTTTGGTCTATAATCACATTAGATTAACATTATTTATTTATCCTACAAGGCAGGCTAACGATCTAATTCGTACAAAAACATCATTTGAAATTTTTTTAGTATTCACATGTATGCTATTGATTTCCAAGAATCAACCCTCCGTGCAATTACACAAGAACTGCTAATTTTCTTTTCAAATTATGTGCACACACACATATATGTGGTTCATATTTGCACAGCTTTTCTCCAACGGTGATTTATACAATTTTTGCATATCATTTGTTCTTCTGCTTGAGCATACAGTCTGCATCATGTGGAACTCTCATGAGTTGCTCTATTGTTCGTTCAACAAATCTTACATTTGGAAGACAGAGAGCCTTATGGTACTCAACTTCGTCAAAGTCCAGTTGGGTTATTGTTCTTTTGTAACTTTCAGCCGCTTCTTTTGGATGACCCCTGGCAACAGAGACCTAATTCCATGTAATAGATCCACAACAGTCATGCCGTGAAACAGCAAGGAATGAATTTAAAAAAGAAGAGAAAATCTTGTATGCTTGGTAGAATCATATCCTTAGCATTCAACCAGGTATGCTGGCCTTCAGCTTGCAAAATAAGATTTTGAATATATGAAATTATAGCAGCAGCAACTTGATGCACAAGCCAGAAGAAACTTCAGATTAAGCCATGCAAATTCTACCCTTGTCAAGAAGCATTGATCAATGATAGAAATAACAAATAGAATTATTTCTTTTTTCAGACAGAACACAAGTCATTACAGTAAGTGTGACTAGCTTTTGTGTCTTTTTATTGCCTTCTATCTGATTTGCATACAAACTATTATTATTGGGAAGCTCTAACTATAGAATAAATGAACTAGTAACACAGAATGAACATAGTAGCAAGATCATAATATTTTTTTTTTTATAATCTCAAGTGCCAGAAGTACTAAAGAACACAATAAGAGAAGAAAACACTTTAAAGAACAGATTACCAAATGTCTATTCTGCAGTTCAAAGAGCCAAAACCTCCATTCTGTCATAGGCTTTCCATCAATTTTAACAGATATGTTTGTCCAATTAGTATGATGAAACTCTATTTTGTTCAATCCATTCACCAGTCCACTCCCTGTAGCTTTGACTAATGCTTCTTTGAGACACCAATATCTATAGAAAAAGACAACAAATTGATATCTAAACATCCTTGAACTTTACTGATGAACTTCAATATTTAGTACGTACAAATTATATTGAACTCTTAATTTAATGATATTAATTAACAGTGCTTATGGGTTACTGAATTCAAAACATATCCATACCGAGGATCCAGTGTTGAGAATTAAGTGACAGTAGTATCAAGGGGAGTGAGCCTATGAGCATTACATAATGGTACATTCATGTATTGAGGAGTTTTATCCAACATTACCTATTCTCAAAGGACATATCAATTAAAATTTCCAGTATTATTTGATATGGATGATGAGATTATGGCATAATCATAATGATTGAATCGATATAGAAGCTGTGGAGTATAACTGAAACCAAACTATTAAGCCCAACTACTAGACTTGCAGTTAGAAATTTAAACATCTACGTACTACAATGCAAATAATTATGATCTAAATGTTACAAGATTCCTAGTCTTGTTATTTTAATCCTCCACCTTCTAACAAGTGTACCATAGATATAATCTGTTACAAGTTCTGGGCTACTTGACTCAACACATTGGTGATGTTTAAAGAAAAAAATTCAATATATTCTATTAGTGCAGAAGTTGGCAAGACTCTTGTCATTGTAAGTTTCCATTGACTCATCAAAAAGAAAAAAAACTGAAAGTTGACTGAACAATTGGCATGTAATGAATTGAACATCAAGCCTCAGGTTCGTACATGATTGTTTTTATGTCACAAGGGTATGCGAAGTACCATCATACCTGTAAAACTCAACCAAACTTTCATCAGAGTTGCGGCAATTAATTATATTATCCCATTCCAAACTTGAAAAGTAAGACGTAAAACAGCGAATGAATTCTGTAATTGTCTCATTTTGGGGTTTGACACAACAAACAACATCTACCCCAACAATGCATACAGGTTCAGATACGATTGCCACAAAGTCACCATGGTGAGATACGTTGAAATTAAAGTTTGGAAATGCTGAGCAAACTTTAGCATATTCCTGAAAATCACAGAAAAAATTGCAATTTATAGTAAACATGATTACAATCCAGAAATATAGAAACAAGAAAGATATATTGTGAAATGAATATTATATCAAGTGGCCATCGTCATAAACACGATAGAAGCAACCACTTTCAATTCCAAAACAAAAGAAAAGGATAGAACGCACACAAAAGAAGATAGAGAGAGAGCGAGGATGATATATAATTGCATTAGTTGCAGAAACTCCAAAATTTTGTTAGAATTGAGACTGAGTTATGGCAGCTCCAGATGAAAGGAGAATAGGGGTATTAAGAAAAAGGATTTCCCAAGGATAGTCCTAACTGTCCAACTTTGGTATGATGTCCTTCCAACATGGACTCACATAGAACATCGTGCCACCATCAAAACATGGTATATATGATAAACATGCATATTCTAAAGAAACTGCAGTTATGAGAAACGAAACAAATAATAATATCCTTCTGTTTAATATTTAGTAAGTAATGAGTCCTAAAACCTAAATGAAAAAAACAAAACAAAACAAATGAATGCTTAAAGCACAACTAAAAAATATCTCCATCCATGAGTCATTGTGACCTCACAAGGCACCTTTAAGAATGAAAAATTCACATACACAGCTTACCATTGTTCCCAGAAAACCAGAGCACATTATAAATTCAACCTAAGCTACAGAAGACTTCAGGATAGGATTATAGTGAGGTCATTACAAAAAAGAACTTGCATTAATGACAAAGTTGTTATAGCTGGAATTTATGAATTTTGACAGTTTTGGGGCAGTTTTACAAGAGACCATCATTTAAACACAAGTATATTCAATGACTTAATATACTGAAGTTTGGACCTTGAACTGAACTTCCAACAATGGAAAGATACATTTTTTCCACCCAATATATGATCTGAACTAGCCTTCTTAGATACAAATTTAGTCAAGCATCCTATTACAAATAAAAAATGAAACAAGAAAGACTCTCAATTAGGATCCAGAAACAAGAATGATATTGGCACCATTACACTTACTAGGTAGGGTTTCCCTTCCGATGTACGCTTTATAACAATTTCATCATATGGAATTCCCAACACTTCAAGTATAAGAGCATATTGAAGCAACCTGCTCACAAGTGCCCTTTTTCTATCTTCCATCTTCACAAACCTACCAATGTAAAGATCTATTTTACACCATCTCAAATCTTATTACAGTAAACTCAATATTTTCTATCTTTTCATTATACACACTCACCGTTATAAGAATTCAAAGGACAATTTGTACAACAAACAATCTATAGTAAGACACCTCCCAATATATATATATATATATAACCAAAACTTGTAAGCATTTTAAATAATGGGTGTCTTAAACAATAAAGGGTCTTAAGTCTTAACTTTATATTGAACATTATGATTTGTTTTCCTGCTCAAATTGACAAAGAAAACAACATATAAATCAGCGATCAAAACAAAGACAATGATGTCAGGTCCAGTATTGATTCTATGTAGACAATGGTTGATTGCTACTTTTGAGCAGCTATTCAGTATCATTTAAGCAACTCCACAAAATGTAATTCTTGATTGTTAATAAATAAAAACAAGAAAAAAAAAGGAGAAAGAAAGGGCACCTGGTGATGGAGGAGTGGTGATGCTGAGGAAGAAGAGATAGTGCAAAAGAGAATTCATGGGGAGATGGGTCCCACTTTGATATGTCAACTATCCATCTTTGTACTCCTTTCTCCATTACTTCTTTTTCTGCTGCTTCTATTACATGAGATGAAAGCTTGAAACCTTGTTTTTTTACAGGTTCTGCCGCTGAGCCGGCATTTTCTTCGGCCTCTGGTCAAGGTCCTATTGTACATAAATTTGCATTTTTTTTTGGAAAATTACCAGAAATGTCCCAATTTTTAATTTTATTTATCAAAATATCTCAAGTTTCATTTATTACTTCTCTATCCAATTTTATTTTTTTTATATGCCTCGTACTCTATTTTATTTTCATATATATTTATTTTTTTATTTAGATTTTATTTTTATTTATTTTTATATTTTTTTTATTTTTTTCTATGCTTCTTTTTTTTTCCTATTTTTTATTTTTATTTTTTCCTTATTTTTTTTTCTTATTCTCGCATTCTTTTTTATTTCCTTATTTTTTTTCTCATCCCTTTCTTTTTTTCTTTCCTTATTTTTTATTTTTTTTCCTATTTTTTTATTTTTTATTTTCTCTTTATTTTTTCTCATCCGCTCATTCTTTTTTATTTTTTTCTTATTTCCTTTTTTTTCCTTTTCTTATTTTCTTCTTATTTTTTCTATTCTCGTTGTTTTTTTATGTTTACTCTTTTTTTAAAAAAATTTTCTCCTTATTTTTGCTTTGGTCTCGTTCTTTTTTCTTTTTTCCTTCTTTTGTATTTTTATTTTCTCCTTATTTTTTTTCATATTCTTCTTTTTTCCTTTCCCTCTTTTTTTATAGTATTCTTCATGAAAATTAATAAAAGTGTAAGAAATTATTTTATATATAAAAAATAAACTAAAAATATACAAAAAATAAACTAAAAGTAAACAAAAAATAAAATAAAAGTAAACGAAAAAAATATGAAAATAAGAAAAAATCAAAATATATATATATATATATATATATATAAATAGGACAGAAGTAAACATTTTAATTTATTAACATTCTTCTTGATTTTAGTTCTGTAATTGTAATAGTATGTGCTGACGCACACATACACTTATGTATTTCTTATAGTAAAAATCATTTATATACTGTTTGGTTCAATTTTATTAACAAATTGATTTCATTTACATATATTTTTATTTAAATTAACAGTTATAATCAAATTTTTGTTTGTTTTGATATTTTGAAGTATATTGGAAATCGATAATATACTAAAACTATACTCATTGTATACTATAACATATTTATTATTCATATATTTATATTTTTCAAGAGTTTATTTCTTGTATATGATTATGAATTTTATTGTTTGGATACATACAATATATTGTGTGTTTAAGAGATAGATTATAAACATTCTGTATGTATATAAGAAAATAACTTTAATTATGTATATGAATAGTATCATATATATATATATATATAATATAAACAAAAAATAAATCAAAAATATTCGAATTTGAATGAAACTGAAATATCAAATATATTTTTTAAAAAACAAAAGACAATTGATACCTGTATTGAAGTTATAATACATTATTTTTATTTAGAAATAAATATCATTAGATATATAAACAGTTGAATAAATATAATAAGATTGTTCAACATTTATTGTGAAGCTAAATAAAAGTGTAAAAGATTATTTCATATATGGAAAATAAACTAAAAATATACAAAAAATAAACGAAAAAAAAATCAAAAGTAATATTATCACTTTAAAATTTTTGAGAATAAAATTATCACTTCATTTTCCATTTTAATGAATAAAAATTAGTAGTTGTTCCATTCCTCTAAATATAAGTTGTGCTAGAAGTTGGTTTTTAAAAGTTATAATCAAATTTTTGTTTGTTTTGATGTTTTTGAAGTGTATTGGAAATCGATAATATACCAAAAGTTTGCTCATTGTACACTATAATATATGCATCGTTCATATATTTGTATCTTTTTAGAAGTTTATTTCTTATATATGATTTATGAATTTTATTGTTTGAATAAATAAAGTATATAGTGTATTTAAGAGAGACAAGTTATAGAAATTCTGTATATATTTAAGAAATTGACTTTAATTATGTATATAAAATGTATCATATACATAATATAAATGAAAAATAAACAAAAAATATTAAAAAATGAATGAAACTGAAATATCAAATACAATTTGAAAAAATAAGATACAAATAATACATGTCTTGCAGTTATAGCACATTATTTTTATTCATAAATAAATATTATTTGATATATAAACAATTAGATAAATATAATGAAATTGTTTAGCATTCTTCATGAAGCAAAATAAAAGTGTAATAGATTGTTTCATATATGAAAAATAAACTAAAAATATATGAAAAATAAACCACTAATATACCAAAAAAAATCAAAAGCAAACAAAAAATATTTACAGTTTCATTCCTTTAGAATTTGTATTACAATCACTTTAAAAATTTTGAAAATGAAATTGTTACTCCATTTTCCATTGTAATGAATAAAAATTAGTAATTATTCCATTCCTCCAACTATATGTTGCGTTAGAAGTTGGTTTTTAAAAGTCAAATTTTTGTTTGTTTTTATAATTTGAAGTGTATTGAAAACCGATAATATACCAAAATTATACTTATTGTGTACTATAATATATTTATTGTTCATATATTTGTATTTTTTAAAAGTTTATTTCTTTTATATGATTACGAATTTTGTTATTTGAATATATACGGTGTCTATTGCATTTAAGAGAGACATGTTGTAAAAAAAAACCTTCCACCACCACATGCACCAATTAATATTATATAAATTTTGTCAAAAAAATTAATATTATATAAAAAATATTTTTATTATTTCTAATCCTACTATACTTAATTTCAATATTATTCTGAATTTATTACTATTATTTAGAGCAAAAATAATAATAACAATAATAATAAAAGCAAAATCTTCCCTTAATCCCACTTCATAAATAAAAACACAACTTCAACTATTCAACATCTATCCTAGAGGAGATCCCTTTGAATCATCATCATCATCATCATCATCATCTTCCTTCTTCAAGATCTTCTCTATTCTTCTTCTCAATTTACCCACCAATACAAGTGACAGAATCAAGAAAAAGAAAGCAAAAGGAAAGCAAAATCAATAATAAAAAAAAACAACAGAGAAGCAAAATCAAGAAAAAAGAAAACAAAAGAAATCAAATGAAAAGCTATGAGTTCACGTTTTCTTCTCATTGATGTTCAAAGCTTATGTAATTCAGTTCATCAAATCCCACTTTCAGCTCTCACATATTTCTTAACTTTGTCTTCGTCATTATGTCGAACACATGGTGTGCATAGATGCATTTCATCCTTTAAATCGTCATCGCCTTCTATTATTCGAGCTCCAGAAGTTCACTGACCCTTTGGTCCGTACAAAACAAGAAATGGGTCACAGTTGGAATCGAGTAATTTGGCCTTAGTTTCTACATCTTTTTCGCTAATTCTGAATTGGATTCATTTCTTGAATTGTTGTCGTTGAGAATGAGGAGGGAATTATGATTTGTAAGTAGGGGCGTAAACGAGCTGAGTCAAGCCGAGTTTTGGCTAGTTTAGGTTTGGTTTATTTATAAATGAGTTAAGCTCGAGCCGAGTTTGAGCCGAACTTATTAGGCCGCTAAGTGTTCGCGAGCTGTTCACGAGTTTAAACGACCGTAAACAAGCTAAAAAAATTTCTAAAAATACAATGTAAAAATTTAAATTATTCATTAAAATAATTTAAAATAAATTATTTACTAAATAATTTATTATAAAATTATGATTTTTTGTCATAATATATTTTTAAAGTATTTAAATGAATAAAAATTTGTATATTGTATATCTAAAATTAAGTTATTAATACATTAAAATTACGAGCCGGATCGCGAGCTCTTATTCGAGTTTGTTCACGAGCTTTCACGAGCTTTCACGAGCAAAGCTTTGCATAGTTTGAGCTCGGCTCGTTTATTAAACGAGCTTCAATATACGAGTTCGAACAAATTTTTAACGAGTTGAATGCCGAGCCGCTCTCGAGCGGCTTGACTCAGTTTTACACCCCTCACAGTCTTCTATCAACTCACGCAACAAAAAAAAAAAAAAAAGCAAAGCTTTCTACTTTAGTGGAAAAAAATGAACAAACCCCAGATAATCGTCTTTACCAAATTCGAAGTGCAAACAACCAATTAAAAGTCTCTTATTAGCAAAGACATCATCGTCTTCTCCAAAGCAAAACCAAATAACCAGAAAGAAGATGAAAGTGTTGTTGTCACTCATTTCAATCAAATTACAAGGATTTGAAGAAGAAATTGTGAAGATATGGTGTATTGCGATTTGGGAAAAATTGATATAGTTAGGTTTAAGTGGTAGTTATGGTATCTAAAAAGAGATTGAAGGGAAGGGAAGGGAAGGTGAGCTGGATGGAGTCACTGCCGGAACTCATCATCGACATCTCACACATTTTTTGCGTTTGAGAAGGATGGGGCACGCGGGTAAATATTTTGGGTGTGTGGGGTATGCGAGTAATTTTAAAAAAATTAAGGTATTTTTGTTATTAAATTGTGTTTTTGAAGTTTTTTTGTGAAGATTTTTTTTTTGCAAATGCATAAATATTATTGTTTAAATTTTTTTTTTGTAATTAAATATTTCAACCTATAAAAAATTTCTAAATTAATATCTCTGACAAATGCTATGGGTTAAAGTGTTTATGTGTTTTGCTGTATAAATTGATTTAAATATATTTTTTTATTCTAATTATTTTCTTTTTAAAATTATTAGAAATACAAAATATTTTTATTTATAAAACTAAACTAGAAAAATTAAATATTATTCTATTTTATTATTATAGTGCTTGAATTTAATTTTTTATTTCATGATTTTAGTTAAATTAAATTTTTTATTTATTAAAAATTATTTCATTTTTAATTTTAATTATAATAAGTAAATTTTTATATTTATTTTTTAAATTTCATTTTCTTTTCACTCTTTAAGATAAATCTAAAAAATAATTTATTTTATTTTTCAATATTTTAACAATGGTTCAATTTTTATTTTATTTTAATAACGTTCTATATATTTCTTTTTCAAATTTAATATATATGACTGATAAGAATTTTAAATTAAAAATAAAAAAATAAAGTCTACTATAAAAGAAGAGCATGTAGGTCAATTTATTTTTCAAAATAAGATACATAAATATTTTAAAATATAAAATCGGCTAAAAATACCAATTTAAAATTTTTTTATAGGTTTAGATACTTAATTATAAAAATAAAAATAATTTACATACCAAAATAAAAAAATTAAAAAGCTCAGATACAATTTATACATTTATTTCCTTTTTTTTTTTTTTCAAAATTTATTGTTATGTACATAATTGTAAAATTTTGTAATGAGTGAAAAATTTTCAATTACTGACCTTATGTAGTAGAAATTTTTTTTATTTTTAAATAAAAGAGAAATTTTGATCATAATTATTGCGGTTGAAATTTGATATGTGGTTAAATAAATAAATATTAAAGTTTCTTATTTTTTAAAAGTATATCAATTACTATAAAATTTAAAAATTAGTTAAATAAATTTTTTGCAATTAATTATAAAATAAAAGATAAAAAATAATTTTCTATTTTAAAAAATATTATCAAATATTAAATTATATTTTTCACTTTTTTTTAAATAATAGATAACATATTCTACAAGTAAGCAGCCCTATATTCCAATTTCCGACTATTGTATGTCCATAATATTGTTCCATATGCTATATTCCATGCACCAACAAATTCATAAATTTGATAAGAGATAGGCTTCAAGAGAAATTGTTTATCCATAATATTTGTCAGCGGTAATTGCTATATATTTACCCCTTTTATTTTTTTTATATTAGACCACTTGATTTTTAATATTTTAAAATTTATATTATCAATTATAATATTATATTATTTACTTCTTCATTTAAATTTTTTTATTACAATTTTTGTTAATTAATATAAAATTACTATAATAATTTTCAGTGTAGAATGTAAATACTGTTGCCCCTTACATTTGATTCTACTATACTATTGCCCTTCAACATTAAAAAATTATATTTTTCCTTATTGTACTAATTTTTATCAGTATTTATATTAAAATTAATTAATTATAAAATTATGATTATACTTTTTAAGAGTAAAAATACATAACTTTAACCTTAATTTAGTCTAATTATTTTTAATTTCAAATATCTCTATTTAAATATTAACCTGAAATATTTATATTGCATAAACAATTTCATCAAGTATAATTTTTTTTCTGAATTGTTAATTTAAACTATTGGGTATATTAATCAAATTTCTTAAAGTTATTTTTATTTTATAATTTAATAATTTTTTAAATTAAACATTAATTTGGTTATTAATAATTATCTAATAATAATTTTAATAAAATTTTTGATAAAAAGGGAAAAATACAATAGTTGCAAGAAAAAAAATGCTTTCTAAATTCTAGGAGCTAACACAGCTAAGTAGTATAATATGGTAAAACAGAGGAGACAAATAGTAATTATATCTGAATAATTTATATTCTATTAAATGACATAATTGTCATTTCATATTAATCAACAAAAATTTTAACGAAATTATTAATAGAAGAGAAAATAATACAATATTCAAAATAATGAAAAATATAATTTTTCACTATCAAAACTAAGTAGTACGTACAATATGATAAAATGGAGGAGGCAAATAATAGTAAACCCTATGCCACCTAAGGCTATAGCAAGTTTAACAAGAAAACACCAACTATAAACATGCACTTACAAGTCAAAGTTTGGTAGTCCGTAATCATACACATATGCAACCTAAAACTTAGGTAGTTAAATGATATTAGCACAAAAATTTATAAAAAGGTCATTTATTTTTATTTATATTAAATACATTACATCCAGCTATTAAAATATATAATACATATATAAATATTATATAATTAATTAACAAGATAGAAGATATGTTATAAATACTATAACTAAATGTTTGTGATATATAAAAAATGCATTTGTTGTTTTATATTGAATAAATCACAAATCAGCTTTGCCCTTACGTTTTATTTGCCATAGAGTAAAACAAACTTGTAACGTTCATGTGGGTTTGTTGTCCTAACCAATGTTCTTATCCTCTTAATCACACCCATTTATGTATTATATACTTTAGTACACTCAAGATTATAGAACATAAAGAAGAAATCAAAATTGATCTTCAATGAAGTATGTGAAGCTTCACAAGTGCCGGCTCCAACAAGATGATGAGTTGTATCCATCGCAGTCCGAATTTTGCAATGTGAGGGGTTCAATAGGTGACAAGGTGGGAGGTGAACACAAGACACATCAAGTGAAAAAACTTGCTCAAGCCATACAACGAGTTATTGTGGCTAGAGATCAACGAAGGAGAAGAGAGGAATCATCTAATGGTGCTAGTGAAAGAGTTTAATAGTGAGTATTAAACTATTAAATTGTGACCTAAAATCTCTTCTAAATTGGAGGAGATTGTTCACATATATGTGTATTATTAATTATGTTTAAAATATATTACATGTCTTCTCTTGTATGCATCTATTTGGTTTATACTTCGGAGATGATTGTTATTTGATTTTATGTATGGTTAATATTATTGTTATAATGGGAATAACTCATCTCAAGTCTATTTTCTTCATTTTTCTCATATTCACTTTTAATGTGTAATACTTCATAAAACAAAATCTAGTGGCTATATCCATCTTTATTCTATTTTTAAAAAAAATATATATATATAAATAAGAATTAATTTTTTCATATTATTTTTTTGACGAAATTTTTTCATATTAATATATTAGGACAACTACATATAGATATCTTTTGCTTTTGTTGTTTTCTTATCAGAAATCTAAGATTTTTTTCAGCGCTTTAGTGCTATGACCAGTTTAAGGATAATTATAGCCCTAGGCAATGATTATGTTCTTTTTCTTTTTTAACCTTTTTAAGAAGTAAAATCACTAATTAACTATTATTCTAAGATATTAATTAATTTTTAAAATAAAATGCTATTAAAATAATAACTTAAAGAATAATTTAATATTAGCACATAATAAATTTTTGTAAAATTTTTCGAATGTAAAGAATAGTTTAAAAAATAAAATTGTCTAGCAAATGATAAATTTGAAAAAATTTTAAAACTAAGAAGATACAACATAAAAAATAAGAGAGAAAATTAACTTTAATGTACAATATTTATTATATTATAAAATATAAATTAAGAATTTTTTTTATTTAAAATTAGTGAGCACGAGGTATTACACATAGGGCAAGGGGACGTTTTTGTCTCCGCAATTGAAAAATGCACCCGATGGCGGGCATCATGAAAGTTAATGAAATCATATTTAAAAAAAGGCATTTTCTAATACAACTGTCTTTTTATTACTTTATTTCTATTTTTCTTCTATCATTAGATAAAATTTATTTCACATATTTAATAATAATTATTTATAACAATATATATATATATATATATATGCTTTGAACCGGACCTGTTTGGTATTTTATGATTTTAACTTTTTATTTTTATGCAATATATGGTTTTCAATACATGTAATTTTTCTTTTTTTTTTTGAGCATTTAAAAATTTAAAGTTTTATACCATTTGATAGGTAGAAAAAAAGTCTACTCAAGGTACTTTTATGTAATAATAATAATAATAATAATAATAATAATAATAATAATAATAATAATAGAAAAACTATAAAAAAATTTGTATCATATTTTTATTTGAAATTTTTTTTATTACTTTAGACAATAACATTATTACTACGAAAATTATAGTAATGAAAAGTTGATTAAAACTGAATTTTATTTTTTAATTTTTTAATTGCCCTCATTAGTGATGTGTGCAAAAGTCTAATAAATGTGGTAGAACATATTGGTATTGATATGAGAGGATAGTGTGGACACATGATTTTAGTCCAGCCCACGAAGTAAGAGCCCAGTGATGAAAGTCCAAGAAAATAGGTCCAACAGTGTAAGATTTAAAAGGACCAATCTTTTTCAAACAAAGCCCAAATAGGTCCAACATTGTAAGGTTTAAAAGGACCAGTCTTTTTCAAACAAAGCCCAACCCATAGCCTATCTCAATTTAAAATCCTAATAAATAAGAAACAATTATATAACTAGCCTACTTTTAAAAGTCATTCACACAAAATACCCTCTCATTTTTAATTAATTACGGGAGTATCTTTTTTTTTTTATTTAGCTTTTAAGTTTGCCCCTTTTTTTATTCCCTGTTTGGCTGTGCCTTTCTTTTTTATTATTATTATTATTATTATTATTTTTATTCCTCATTTTTTCTTTTCTTTTTTATTTATTTTTTATCTTCTTTTTCTTTTTTCATTTCTTTTTTTATTTTCTCTTCTTAATTATTTTTTCTTTTCATTCTCCTATTCTTTATTTTTAA
>CATIWO010063249.1:0-28920 GCA_949673435.1 Macaranga tanarius | reverse complement strand
TCCAATTGATTCTCATTCAACACAGCCTTAATCTGAGCAATAACGTCAAATGACAAGCAACATACAATTTTGGCCGAAAAATAATCATCAACAGCCAAAAAAAGCTCCCAATCCTACAAAATAATCAAAAGTAACAACATTAAGAAACCAAAAATAAACGAAACAGAAACCCTAAAAAAATCAAAATTATCTTAGAAGCTCATTCATCAACTATAAGTTTCAATCTCTTTTTCGATTTCTCCTCACTTAAACCATGTACTTCAGAAGCCCTCTTCTTTCTGAAATCACCAATGTCCCTCTTCCTTTCAATATCAGAACCACCATCCTTTTTAACAATTTTCGCACCTTCTTAGCAACTGACTTCTTTGTCATTTTATCAAAACTAATTTTTTCCCCTTCAATGAACGTTTCTTAAGGTTTTTACCTTTCTCAGTTAGAGAATGAGAAGATGTAGAACGGGTCTCTACCATTTAAGTTCAAAAACAAAATAAAAATAAGAAAGTAAAAGGAAAAATGAAGAGATGAAAAAGATAAGAACGGTTACACCAACATGCAAGTTGAAAACCGCTGTATCAGAGAACCTGAAACCGCTGCTCACAAGCAGAAGAGATGAAGGAGCAAGACATAGAGGTAAAAAAAAAAAAAAAAGGGCATGCGGGTAATAAAAATAGGACACGGAGGTAATTTATTAAAAGTTGGGGTATTTAAGTTATAAAGGTTAAAAAGGAGGGTATTTGTGTGTATTTTCCTTTTGTAATTCCAACAAAAATATTTGGGCCTTAATGCGCTTAATTAGGTGTGTAATCGGACCAAATTGACTTATGAGCTATTCGAGATTAATTTAAAAAAAATTTATAATCAGTTCGAATATGAGTTTGAGCTTGAGCTACTCAAATTGGCTTAAGTCGAACTTGAACTTCTTAGGCTTAGGTCGAACTTGAACTTCTTAACATTTGACTCTACAAATTCGCAACCCAATCAAATATATATATATATATATATATATATATATATATATATATATCATTTTATTTTTTTTATTTTAATACAATTTTTATCCAACAAAATGGAATATGAACTTGAGTAGAGTTAAAACATTTTAAAATTTTATAATAATATATAATTATTTGAGTCGAATTGAGTCAAAGCCAATCATAAAAATTATTAGTTGAGTCGAGTTTGAACTTCAACAAAACTCAATCAAGGTTAAATTAATAATCAAAAAAATAATCGTTGAACAAATTATGATTCACAACTTCATGATCCCAACAAATCACAATATGATCTGGAATTGATCCATGGTGACGATGAGACACCTAGTTCTATAGTTGATATTGTGCAACGTATGCAATTGTGTTATTATTATGTATCATACGATACATCACCTCCTATTCTTCTTGTTGTTGTACAATGAGATTATTCATTATCATAATATCATCTTCATCATAAGATGAAGTTGAATATGACCAATATGATGAACAAACCGATATCAGAATTCATTTTAAAAATTCTTTTTGTATATATATTTTTTATGCAAGATTAGAAAAAAAAATACATTCAAGGATTAGAATTTATAGAAAAAATTGTGAAAATTTAAATTATATTACAATTCAATCCAATTGTTGAGATTATAATAAAATTCATCTAACAATTTTAATAAATTATGTAGATAACCTTATTTGCATTTATAGAAATTTGTATGAAGATAATAAGATTATAATATGATTCAATCCAATGGTTGAGATTATGATGAAATTCAACTAATAGTTTTATATGAATTCTGCAAATAACCTTATCTGTATTTTATTGAAACTTGTGTAAAAATTATAAGATTATAATTCGATTCAATCCAACAGTGATGAAATCCATCCAATGATTTATATGAATTCTGCAGATAATCTTATCTACATTTGTTAAAACTAATCTAACGGTTGAGTAATTAAGATAAATTTTGATGATTGATTTGTGTTATTTTTAAGTTAAATTATGCTAATACTACAAAAAAAATTAATGAATAAAGTTGGAAGATTCCATCTCTATTCCGTCTCTAATCGCGATTAGAGATGGAATTAGAGACAGAATAGAGGCGGAACCATTCCATCGCTAAATTTTCCTCTGTTAAATTATTAGAGACGAAAATTATTCCGTCACTAATTTTTATGACGGAATTGAAATGAAATTTCTGTCACAAATTAGAGACGAAAAATAATTTCCATATCTAATTTTGACCTGTGAAAAGAAAGAATTTTCATCTCTAATTAAAGACGGAATTAATTTCCGTCTGTAATTAGAGATGAAATAATGATAGAAATCTAAATTTATTTTATTATTAAAATTAATTTAAAATTCCATATTATTATTAATTAATTAAACTTATTCAATACTATTGATTAAATTATATTTATAAATAAATTATATTAAATGCAAAAATTAATTCATTAAAAATTAATTTTATAAAATAAAAAATTATTTATACAATCATAATGTTTACATATACATAAAATATAATAATAATTTACATAATATTCTAAAAATTTACTACACAATCAACCTTTTAACAAATTTTATCCAAATCACGTTATACTTCAAAAGTTCCAAACTCAACGGATTCTCAGCAATATTATAACTGTATCCACTGCTACCTTATTTTTGTATACAAATACTTATATTAGTTAATTGAAATATCAAATTACAATATATACAAAACAAAAAATATAAAAAAAAAATATTGAAAGTACCAAATTTTATTTTATAATTTTGAATTTTTAATAAAGCATATATATTTCACCATTAATTAATTAATTTTATAATTAAAATAAATCACATACCTTGTATAAATATTCTTAACACAACAAATATAAAAATTTCAACAACTAAATAACATAACAATAATCCTACATCATTTATTTTATAATTTTGAATTTTTATATTACACACACAAGACACACACAATGCAAGACACAACACACACACACGCACATAATAGATCCATAACAGATCCACATACGCACGCAAATAACAGATCCACACACACACACACAAAATAGACCCATAATAGATCCATACTCACACATGCACACATAAATAACAGATCCACACACTCACATAAAAATCTGAATGTAATAAAAGAAAAAATACCTCAATTATGTGTAGCGGCAGCGACGGTGGCAGCGACGATGGCAGTAATGGCAGCGACGGTGGCAACAACAGTGGCGACAGTGACGGTGATGGCGACGACGATGATGGTAGTAGTGGCGGCGACAGCAGCAGCGGCGGAGTCAGACAGCTACTTGATCAACAAAAAAAATAAGAACAAGAAGAAGAGGAAAAGAAGGGAAAGAAAAGAATGAAGGAGAAGGAAAAATGAAAAAGAAAAAAAGAACAAGAAAGGATGGGGGGAAAGAAAAAGAGGTAATTAAAGGGAAAAAAAAAAAGAAAAAGAGACAAGGGGGAGCATGGGGAGGGGTAAGAGAAAAAAGAGGGAGGCTGAAAAAATTAAAAATGGTAGAGTTAGAGACTTAGACTAAGGAGAAAAAAGAGAGGGAGTTGAAATTTTTTGAAAAAGAGTAGGGTTAGGGTTTTTAATTATTTATTTAATATAAAAATATTTAGAGGGTTTATTTTTCTCTTTCCATCTGTAAAGTAAATTTATTTATATATATATAATAAAACTAATTAGAATTAAATAATTATTCAGATATTTAATAGATAATTAATTGAAATATAGAAAATATATTTAATTGGAAAAGAAAAATTATATATTAAAATATAAATAGTTTTAACAATCAATTAACTTAGTTAACCATATAGAATAGTTTAATTTAACTTATTAATTAGCTTAATTATATATTTTGCATAATAATAGACATTCATTTAGATTACAAAAAGTTGAATTTATAATATTTTTTGACTTAAATTTGAATTTATTTAAAAATAAAATAATGGCATCTTAATTCGGTCTTTATTTGAATTTATAGTTTTAAGTACATCTCAAATTTATTAAAAATAAATATTTTTATCTACAGAAATTATAAAAAATAATTTTTTTATAATAATAATATGCATGTATCATAATAACATCAATTATATCACCTCTTATAAAATTTATCAGTATAAACAAACATATTTCTTAAGAATATGCTACTAATTTAAATAATTATTGATTCAAAACTTTAATTATCCAATAAGAACCTAATTATCCTACCTTACCATTATTTTCCTTTCCTACCTTCCATCTAAATATTGTTAAGGTTTAAACAGGAAGAGGAAAAAATAAAATCAAATAAATGATCTTGAGAGTAAATATATTAAACATGGTAAAACAAATATAAATTAAAAAAGGGTGAGAGAAAAATGATATTTATTATATTTATCATTAAATTTAAATAAAACACGTAAATTATTAAATAATTATAAAGTTCACATATAAATATTTTTATTTATAATGTACTACATGTTATGTATAAATTATAATTAATAAGATGACTTTAGTTTATATTTTAAAATTTAAACTTTGAAGTTTTATATTTATCAATTAATAAATAATAATTCATATTGTTTATTATAATTAACAATTAGTATATTTAAATAATTAAAGTTGAAAATTACCGTCTTTAATTTCATCTCTAATTAGAGACAAAAATTCTGTTCATCTCTAATTCCGTCTTTAATTAATGACAGAATAATATTTTGTCTTAAATTCCATCTCTGATTAGATATGGAATAAAGACGGAATTGTTATTTTGTCTCTAATTAGAGATGCACTTGTGGAAATTAGAGATGCACTTGTGGACGAGCCTATTGTAGATGAGGGACATGCGGGTGCTATACCGGAGGTTCCATCAGTTCCAGTGGATGCTTGGGGAGAGTTTCGTCAGGCACAGCAGAGACATGAGCGCATGCTATAGTATCTCCACATGCAGATGGATTGGTTACAGCAAGGGATGTCAGCTTTGATGCTTGAGCATGGTTTACAACCGCCTGAGGTGCCTCCGACTCCAAATTTCTTTACACCCTACCCATCACCTCCAGATCCTATGGGCCATGATGACGATGTCGAGATAAAGGGTGATGATGATGATGCTCCTAATGTGTAGTTTTTTTTATGATATTTTTTTTATTTCTATTGATTTTTTTTATTTTTCAGGATAATTTATGGGTTTCATAAATGTTTTGAATTGTAGATTTTATATTTGTTGGAGTTCTTTTATGGTTATTTTTTATTATATGTTTTCTTAGTTTCTGTTTTGTTTTTATTTTTTCAGTTTTTATTACATTCTGTTTCCTTCATACTCACAATCACCATTTCATTTTCGAGCAGTAATTCAAGGGAGTAATATTCACTTTCCTCCATATTTCTTTTTATTGCTCAAATTAGGGACAATATTTTGAATAAGTGTGGGGGGTGTTTATTTTGTATTTATGGGTGAAATTGAAAATTCCACATGTGTAAGTACTTGCTTTTGCCTATCATCATACTGAACTTAATACAATTAATGTAGTTTTCTAAAGTATGTAGTTGATTCTTCGATTAATATTTAATTTGTAATTCTTAAACTTAATTTGTAACTTGAATCAAGGATTATGTATAATCTTAATGAATCTAATGTTATTTCTCTTGTTCTTATGATAAAGACTCATGAATTAATATTTGAGGTTGTTAGGAAATTTGTCTAGTTATTAATATGATTAATATAATTAAGGTGAATAATGCAAAAGTAAGATGGAGCGTTAAACGCACTTGCCTAATTTAAGAATTTTGATGGTACTTGTGAATTAAAAAAGTGAGAGGGAGCATAAAATGCACTCACTGAATAGTAACATGAGATAGAGCATAAAACGTACTCGTAAAAAGAATGATGTTGTAAGGTTCATTACTTAATGATTTTCGATTATCAATTTGTGAAAATTTTGATTAAAAAATGAGGGAAAGACTCTTCACTTGGTAACCAATGAATTCTTTGCTTCTAAGTTATGAATTTTATTTTTGAATTATAAGCTTTATAATTATTGGAGAATATATTAGATATTCAAGTAAAAGTTGTTAATGTATTTTGTTCATTGTAATGATAGGGATTTAGGTAAAGTTGTGCTTAATTTTGCTTGAGGATAATAAATTGCTTAAATGTGTGGGATTGTCATTAGGATAAATTTTGATAATGTTTTAATGATTGATCTGTGTTATTTTTAAGCTAAATTGTGTTGATTTTTTTTATAGATAGGCTTCTTACATGTGTTTTAATGTTCATAGGTGTTTATGATTCATTTTGAGTCGTTTGTGGGGATCTTTTGTCAAGAAATTAAGGATTCTAGTGGTTCAAAGTTGAGTTTTATGGAAAGCATCGACACAAGCAAGGACATGGCTCTATTACTAGTCATGTAGTCTTTTGGAGTGGAATGAGGGCTTGGACACAGTTGAAGACACAACCATGTGGCTAACCATGTAACTTAATAGAGGATTTTCATAGTCTGAACACTGGTCGAAACGCCCGTATGATATTCGACCCAAATGATAGGTCATATACTTTACTGCCATATTTACTTATATTATACACAGTTCGAGACATGGTCGTGTATGAGTGAGAGTTGGGATAGAATCAACTTCTTTGAACATTTATCGAAGGGGAATTCAAGGAGAATTATAAAAAGGAAGTTGGAATTCTTTATAAGGATGATTTTTTGGAGAAAAAAGAGAACACTAGGGCAAAAACAAAGATCAATAAGTGAAGATTGAAGACTGGAAAATAAAAGAGATTGATAATTTCTTTTCTTCTTTTTAATTTCTTATAATTATTGATGGATTCTTTTTACATGTTACTAGTGATTATTTTAATTATGTTAGGCTAAGTTTTTATTCATTACGGACTAAGGATTTGAACATAAATTTGTTTAATTTCCTTTTAATAAATTCATTATTTATGCAAATTACGTTTATTGAAGCTTAATACATGTTATTGTCTTATCAATATTAGCATAATTTTAGTTAAGATTATGCATTGAGAGATGATGATTTTGATGGAATTATAAACATAAGTTTAAGTTAATTCGAATTTAGAGATAAATTAAGTTGATTAGATTCCTTAAGAGTTAAGATTATAGTTTATGATTTTATTGGTTAGGATTGAGTGATTACAATAAGAATTGGATTAGAAAGTTTTGATTAAAATTCATAAATTATGTTAATTAACTTTGAAAAAAGTTAATTACAATATAAGATGACTCAGGATTTGCATGAACTACTGAATTATGAGAGGAAATTAACTAATGAATGTAACGTAAATTAATTTTTAATGATTGGTAATCATTTGGGTTGATTAATTTTATAATTAGTTTTATACAAAAATTTTAGTTCATTAATTATAACAAGCAAGACATTAGATTTGGTACCGTTAAACAATTAGAGTAGAATTAGTTGGTGGATAGATAATAATCTCTATGGGAACGATATCTATATTGTACTACTTGTCAATTCCATATACTTGCAGATTACAAAAATACTGAGATCATGATGAAATTCATTTAATAGATTATATGAATTCTGCAGATAACCTTATATATATTTATTGAAAATCGTGTAAAGATAATAATATTATAGTATGATTTAATCCAACGGTTGAGATTATACTGAAATCTATCCAACAGTTTATATGAATTCTTCAGATAACCTTATCTACATTCATTGAAATAAATTCTTATCTTACATTTCTATAAATAAGAGTCGTACATGACTATAAAAAAACACATCCTCTCATAAATTAAAAACTACTTCATTTGCCAACTATTAAAATATTGAAAAAATGTCTATCTAATTATTTGGTTATAGTGTGCTTGAAAATGTGCTACTATGCTAAGTGTATATGAAACTTTCTCAAGATCCAATGATGGGTACTTACCAGCCTTCAAATTGCTTTTGGTCTCGAGTGAAAGACAAGTATAACCAAGAAATAAATGAGGGTTGGGAGGGGTGTAGCAAACATTGTTTGCAAACTCGAATTCAAACTATTGAAAAAGCAGTGAGGAAATTGGAGGTGTATCAAACAAGTTGAGAACATGCATCCAAGTGGTGCTTCAAATGAAGATATTGTAAGTATTTTTGTTTAAGTTATTTTATTTTATTTATTTTTCTATACCTTTGAAAATTTTGTATTATATTTATAACAATTTGCAGTTACATTGAAAAAAATATTACTAATGCAAGATGCCCAGTATAAAAAAAAGTTTCAAATTTAATCATATATGGCACATAATTAAAAATTTTGAAAAGTTTAAAGATAATAATAATAGTCCAAGACAAGCCTTTCGGATACAAAATTTCAACAATATGTCATTAGGGTTAGAGTATTCTCCTTCCAATTCTCCAATACCGAGATCTCCTAGATAGTCGTTACTTTCTATTAATTGAGAAGATCATGATGTTGGAAGTTTTTCATGACCCATTGGAGTAAGAAAAGGCAAATTGAAAAAAAAAATTAATAAATAAATTGTAGGTACTATTACTAGCATTAAAGAATAAAATCACCAGGTTATAGAGATGTTGTAAAATTTAAAACTAACATTTGGCCTACGAGTGTAACCGAGTCAAGCCTGCTCGCTAGTTACTCGGGATCGACTCGAAAAAAACTCGAAATTGACTTGATTATTATCGAGTCAAGCTCGAGCTATTCGAGTAGACTGTGGAGTCAAGCTCGAGCTCCTTAATACTTAACTCAATAGGCTCGCGAGCTTAATCGAGCTTATGCATATTTACCTTTTTATCCTTTTATTTTAATATAATTACAAAAATATCTTATCGAATCAAGTCAAGTTCAAACTCGAGTCGATCTTAAATATTTAAAAATATATATTTTTAATATTTTAAATAATTAATCGAATCAAGTCAAGTCGAGTTCGAGTATAAGAATTATTTAATCAAGTCGAGCTCGAATTTTGAAAATGAAGCTCGATCGAGTTCGAGTCGAGTTTTGAGCTTCAAGTTTTCAAATCGAGTCGATTTCGAGCCTGGCACTGTCTCGACTCGATTCGGCTCGATTACACCCCTAATTTGGCCCTTAAAGAATTGGAAGAAGAAAATAATTTTTTGTACTGAGACTTAAATTTCATTTGTGATCTAAGAATTTGTGTCATTGCTCGAGCTAAATAAGAAAGAATTATACAAAAAAGTGCTCAACATCCACAAGCACCACCACCTTCTTATAGTTATACTTCTAATGCTTTTTATGAATATTTTGATAATATTGGTGGATCTAGTACTAATTTACCAAATTATTAATTATTATAAGTTATGAATATTTTATTTAATGTTTAGTAATCATAATTTATTTGTTAATGAATGTTGTTTTTAATGTTAAATCATTTAAGTTTATTAATATAATTTTTTAGTTATATTATTTTATTTGTTTTATATATATATATGTTTCAAAATATTTTAAATTTATTTAAAAATATTATAAATAAAACTAAATTTTGGATTAAATTATTTAAAAAAAGTATATATTTACTATAAGATTTTGAACTAAATTAAATAGTTTAAAAAATTATAAATATATTTAAAATAGGAAAAAAAATGAAAACCGTATAATGCTTTCATGAATAGTAGCAACCCACAAATTGATGTGAAAAATGGGATACTATCAGAACGCAAACTCCAACCCCATTTTAAGTGTGGGTTAGATTGGAGTTGCTCTAACAGCATCAACTTGGCTGAAAGCACCAAAATAATATAAATAACTAGTTGACCATCAGTGGATTGCGTGGATTATAAATAATACATATATTTTAAAATAATTAATTAAATAATTTTAATAAATTATAAATTAATCAAATAAATTATAGTAACATGAAATTTAAAAAATTATTATAATAATTTCATTTGGTTACTTTTTATTAATAAAAATAATAATTTAATAAATAACCTAATAGTTTATTAATTAAATTAAATTAAAATTTAAAATTAATTTATCATAGTAATTTTTATTTAAGTTTATTAATTTGAATTATTTGAGATAAAAAAAATATGAATTTAAATATTATTAAATTAGAGTTAAAAATATGTATAACAGTGTTGTAGGTGGCGAGGTTCAGCGTGCGCCCAAGTGTTTAGCGACCACAGTACTGTGCGGGCTCAGGGCCTACTAGGAATACAACTTTGGGTCTTTTGACAGGCTTGGGTTGGAGAATGGAGTCGCCACCCGGGTAAAATCCAAGACATTTTTACAGCAGCTGGATCCTACGGAGAGAACCCAGCAACCTTCTTCAGAGATTGGATCCGAAAACTGGATATGGACTTTTTTGAACGGCCCACTCCACCTTGCGATCGGCATCCATTTGTGTTTATGTTTTATTATTTTTAATTATTTCATCGTTTATTTAATTACATGCAAATTACCATTTCCTGTAAATAATTTTTAATTTTACAATTAGGTCCAAGTTTTTTAATTAGTCAATTTACATGTAATTTTAAGCCTGATTTGTCACAAACATCGCAATTAATTTATCCGCACCATCCACAATCAAGTATACATAAAATAACAACAAAATAATAAAACAACACGTAAAGAAATGGGGGGAAGATAAATGAATTACATCCTTTTTATCACACACAAAAATAACAAAAATAAAAATTCTAAGTTCAAATTTAGTAGCCACAAGGCCACTAATAATTCTCGTCTGCAAAAGAAAATTCTCAATTAATTGTCCAAAAAATAAAACCTATAAAAAATTAATATGTTAGTACATTGAAAATAAATAACAAATAACTCACAAATAACAATAAAATTAAAATAAAGATGTAAAATAAATCTAATTAATTTCTAGAGATATGCAGATTAATTAAAATCATGAACCATTTAAATAAATAAAAATAGGCAGTAGAAAATGCATAGAGGTGGCGCCTCTTCTATAGAGACGTCGCCTCTATCTCATGGAGGCGTCGCCTCTTGTCAATTAACTGTAAAAATTTTGAATTTTTTTTTTGAAAAAAATCAAATTATAGAGACGATGCCTCTATAAACAGAGGCGACACCTCTACGTAGAGGTGTCACTTTTGCAACTTCTGGCAGACTATCAAATTAAAAATTAAAAGAAAAAATGAGTGAAAAATTTACTGAAAATAATTTGGCCCTTAGAGTTTGATTTTGAACCACACAATAGCTTGGATTGGGATTCTGGCCTCTTTTCAAAACTCACTCCGCTTCAATTGATGTTCTTCTAGTCATATTTTTTGAGATTTTTCTGCCTTTTTTTCTTTTTTTCTTTGATTTTTTCTTAAAAAATTTCTCTCCTTTTATCTGCAGAAATCACTTCTATTTATAGAAGCTCTTTTCTCTCCCATTTTTCCCCACTCACCCACTTCTTTTCTCCACATTCAGCCAGCATTGTGGCTGAATGTGAGGGAGAAGTGTTGTAGAATGTGGAAGAAATCTCACGTTCTATAATTTTTTTCAAAGCTGAGTTAATGAGGCGTCGGCCTTATCAATAAGGTGGCGCCCCTATGATTTAAAACTATAGAGGCGTCAACTTAGTCAAGAGGCGATGCCTCTATGGCTTTTACAGGCTTAGGCTTTGGCCTTATTGGGCTGGTTGGGTTATGGGCTTCTCCCATATGGGCCATAATCTAATTTTTGCTGAGTTGGGCTTAATTTATCAATTTTATCATTGGGTTTTACCTTACGTGCTGGGCTAAACTATGTGTCCACAGTTTGCCCCTTTAATTTTTGAAAAACCGTTCACACTTTCTATGAGAACCAATTTTTTTAAAAATAACATGAATGCAACATGATAAAAAGGATATTCTTTAATCCTGTAATTCCATTCTTTGGAATTTATTGTCTGGACATGATGACGATTCTGATTCTTGTGCGGTCATCCTTGATATTTAAAATTAAGAGTCTTTTATTTCATTCTGTGCCATCATCCTCGAGGTACAACTCGAGAGGCTTTATTTCATTATGTGCTGTCATCCTCGAGGTACAACCCGAGAGGCTTGAATTTCATTATGTGTCATCGTCCTCAAGGTACAACTTGAGAGGCTTTATTTCATTATGTGTCATCATCCTTGAGGTATAACTCGAGAGGTTTTATTTCATTCTGTGCCACCATCCTCGAGGTATAACTCGAGAGACTTTATTTTATTCTGTGCCATCATCCTTGAGGTACAACCTGAGAGGCTTTGATTTCGATGCTTCACATTCGAATCCACTATTACTTGTAAATTTCTTTAAAATATAATTTAATTTGGCAATGTTAGTAACATTATTAAAAACTTCAGGTATTAAAAGAAAATTTTGCTCAATGACTAAAATGGCAATTTGCCATAGATACTATATAAGCTACAAATCCTTTTCCTTTTATTCAAATCTTCACACCATTTCTCATTCCCTTCCTTTCTTCTTGTTTTCACTTCTTCTTTCCTTTTTTCTTATTTTCACTTCTTCTTTATTATTCTGCTATGGATCAGGATGGTACTCCCGTCACTCCCAATTGGCATGTTGTTCCTCCAGAGGTTCGGGTGCCTCATTCTTTGGGCTTGACTTTCAGTTTGGAGTTCTCCCTCTCTACTTCTCTGGATACACACCTTTCTTTTATAGCTACAGAAGAGTTTAGTCATTGTTTCCTACTTTTCTCTATGAATTTATATTGGGTCAATTAGATATTGTGTTATGCATGCCTAATTTGCTAAACAAATCATAAAAAACTAGGTGTAGATCAAAATTTTTTATGAAAAATGTATATTGGAATTTGGCCTCTACAGCATTAAGGCGTCGCCTCTTCGGTGAGGCGTCACTTTATCATGACCCAAATGACTGCCAGGGCAACATTTTTATGTTGTGGAGGCATTGCCTTTTCGGCAAAGGCATCGCCTCTACAGTATGAAAGTGTCACCTCTACAGCGTAGAGGCGTTGTCTCAGCGGTTTCTACCCAAAAAAACTTTATCATTTTGTGGAAGTTGATACTTAGCCTCTTGATTACTTCTTGCAATTCGACATACACACCGTGAAGGGTGTTGGGAACATTACTTGTGCTCATGAGTGGTATGGCACCCTTACTGATGAGATTCGCACTAAGATCCGAGACACCGACTTTGAGCCTTTCATTCTAGCCCTCCCATCTGTCAGTGGCTGAAATGATCTTTATGGACTGGATGCTCTGATGGATAGATAGATGGATGCATCTTTCTTGTAGGGAGTTTACCTTGGATCAGTCTCTTTTGCTGGGATCACCGGGATTGCATGTGTGGGTGATCCAGTTCCCTACGATAGGAATTTGGAGATTACATCTCCATCTTATTTAGCTTATATTGATAGATTTCTTGGCATGGTTCCCCTCATGAAGGGGACTCACAATATCAAGGTGGACTTTATCTTTGCTCACTCCTCCACGATCCATCCAGACACTATCACCCCCCCAGCAGATCGACCAGGTGGTTCGGGCCTTCATCTTTTATTTATTAAGCACTACTTTATTCAGTGACTCCGCTAGCTCCATCGACTTGATGTTCCTGATGCCTCTGTGAGATATAGATCTCGTTGTATCTTTTAATTGGGGATTAGCAGCTCTAGCATATCTATACTAGATCATGGATGAGTTTGTCCGGGGAGCTAGGAGGTTCTACCATTTCTGGTATGCTACACAGGTATTTTCTGCCTTACTCTTTTAATCGCTTTGATTCTTTATGTCCTGCGTTCTGAGGTTACAAATTTTATAGGTTTGGGGCCTTGAGCTTGGGTTGATCATAGAGGTGATGCCTATAAGTGCCAAGGCTTTCCCCATACTGAGTCAATGGGGCACCAGCCAGTCGGTGAGGCAATACTTGGCTAACGTCCACGTTCACTGTGTTCACCTCAATATATTACCCTGGGAGGAGGTACGCTTGCACAATAAAATTAAATTGATTAGTATTTCATCATTTAGCATTTTACGTCACATTCTTTCTTTTCTTTCTATCAGGTTGTGGTTGATCTGTGGGGATCTCCAGAGGGCTGGTTTGTGGCTATAGTCTGATCTGGGCTTTTAGCTGCTAGAAGGGTCCTGCTTGTAGGACCTTTCTACTGGATATGGTTCCTTAGTGAGTGCATTTGGAACTGGCATAGGGTTATATTTTGATACTGCTTGTATTTTATAGGTTCGAAGTAGTGTCAGAGCTTCTTAGTTGCCCAAATAACTGCTAAACATGTCTTCTCCACCAAATTATAGTTCGCTTCATAAGACAGGAATTTTTTACTCAGGCAATACACTGCATGTTCTATTCCATTTTCATTTTCCTATGCTAACATCACTTCTACTACTTCTTTTTCTATTGCCTGGTACAATATTAACAGTTTTCCTAGTCTCGGGGCTACAATACAGGTGGCTTCGTCAGGTAACTCTTGATGGTTTCAAAAGCCTACTGACATCTGTCATCCCATACTACAGGCTGGACCTTCCTGAGCAGCTTAAAGATTAGCTCACATATTATGGTTAACTTAGTTATAAACTTGTTGATGTATTGCAAGCAACCTATGAACCTTCTCACTTCCTTCTCCGTCTTGGGTGCAGGAATCTCATTGATGGCTTTCACTTTATCTGGGTCAACTGCTATTCTCCTCTGGCTAACTATATATCCCAGTAATTTTCTTGATGCTACTCCGAACACATACTTCTTGGGATTCAATCTCAAGTTGTACTTTTCAGCCCTCTTCAAAAAAATTTCTAGAGCTTCAAAGTGTCCTTCTCTAGTCTAGGACTTGACTATCATGTCATCTATGTATACTTCAATCTCCTTGTAGATCATATCATACAGTAGTGTTGTGGCCATCCTTTGGTATATTACTCCAGCATTTTTCAGCTCAAACAGCATTACTAAGTAGCAATAAATCCCCTATTTAGTTATGAACGACATCTTCAACTTGTCTGCATCAACCATCATGGTCTGGTTATATCCTGAGAATCCATCCATGAACGAGTACATCGCACTCGAAGCTGCACTATCTACTAATGTGTCTATATAGGGCCATAGGAAGTTATCTTTCGGACAGACCTTATTCAAATCTCAATAGTCAACACACATTCTAACCCGTCCATCCTTCTTAGGTACTAGAACTATATTAGGGAGCCAGTTTGTATCATTAACTACTTTGAGGAACTTTGCCTTCCATTGCTTTTCAACTTCTTCTTTGATCAGGAGTGCCCATTTTGGCCTTAATCTTCTCTTCTTTTATTTGACTGGTGTAATATGAGGGTATATAGGGATCTTATGCTCCGTAATCTCTTGATCTATCCCTAGTATATCCTCATAATCCTAAGCAAATACTTTTTGTCTTTTTATTAATATTTTTTTATTTTTTTCACTCTCATCGGGAGTAAGGTTAGAAGCAATTAATAGATTTTTAGGGTTTTTAATTATGCCTGAATTAAATGTTTCAATGTATACAAAATTAATATCAAATATATGCATGAAATGATCATCACAATGAGAATAACTATTAGGAAATATATCACACAAATAAGCGAAATTAGACTTCATTGCATTAACTTTAGAATAAAATAAATCATCAGTTTCAAACAGTTCAGTTAAGGAAATATCATAATCATCATAACATACTTCAACAAAGGGGTTTTGAATGAAGGTTTCCAAGTCCACAGCAGCAGCATCGGCATCCTTCCCTTCGGGATCTGCCTCAGCATCTTTCCCCATGGCTTCTTCCTCAGCAGCAGTGTCTTTCCTCATAGTCTCTTCCTCAACAGCAGTATCCTTTTCCTCTCCCCCGGTCTTCATTATCGGTTCTTCTATCTTGATCACCTCTAGGACTTCTGCAGCAGCCTCTTTTCCATCTATGCTCATCTTAGCAAAGTACTCAGTAGAGATCTTAAACCCAGGGACTTCTTTTCCAACTAAGAATAGCGGTTCTGGCTTACTATTATAAGGATAAAAGTTTCCCTCCTTTACAAACTTATCCTATAATTCCCATTTTTCTTCATTGTCAAGCCCGTCTTTCTCACCATGGTAGCCAATCCCATGCTTCAAAATTGGTACTTTAACTTTGATGAATTCTAGCGGTCCACTTAGATTCTTTCCCAGCCCTAGTCCTGGCATAAAATTCATTCCTCTCATTATGTTCACAATCTTTTCATCCATAGAGTCTTCATAAAGCATGCAAACCTTAAAGGCTGGACTCAAAAGAATCTCTTTAGGAGCCAATTTTAGAGCTTCTATTACCGCTTCAGTCTCAACAACAATGGTTACCACCTTCCCTTCATGTGAAATTTTGATTTTTTTTTATGAATAGTGGAAGGAACTTTTTCTAATGGATGAAACCATGGTTTTCCTAGTAGCACAACAAAGGTGACTGCTATATCGATCACATACAAGGTAACTCAAGCTTCAATAGGTCCCGTCTTGACTAAAGCCCTAAATATGACTTCCATAGACCTCTTGGTATCGTCATAGGCTTTTATGATCACATCTAAAGCCTTTAAATCTGTAGTAGTCAAATTGAGCCTTAGCAAGATCTTTAGGGGGTAAACATTAATTGATGATCCATTGTCAACCATCATGCAACAAGTCATCTTTTCCTTTACCTCGGCTTTGATGAATAGGGCTTTATAGTGGTCCTTTCCCTCTAGTGGTAGGTCTTCATCTGTAAAGACAATGGCTTTCTCAAGTTTGTGCATCAAAGAGTGAACCATTTGCTCTGGTGTAGTGCTAGTTGGGATCCTTTTCTCATGCAAAGCTTGTACCATTGCATCCTTGTAAACTTTGGATTGCATTAGGAGCTCCCAAATAATGGCCACGGTTTGAGTTTTCTTTAACCGTTCCTTTTTCAGCTCTCCTTCTTTTTCTACCTCTTCAGCTCTAGAGTCGAACTTATCTTTCTTACCTTTTCAGCTATAGAGTCAGACTTATCTTTCTTACATTTTTTCTTCTCCTTCTTCTTTTCTAAGGGTTCTACCCGCCTGACTTCCTATTATTTTTCATCTTCCTACATATTAATTCCTCCAGCCTCCTCTTCATTTGAGGAAGTCCAAATGTTAAGCGTAAGTGTGTTCACAGATAACTTCATTGATTTTTAGTTCTCCTCTTTGGTATCTTTTAGACCCCTCTCTTGGTTGGCTTCAGGTTGGGTAGGTTTAAGGTCAATAAAGGAGTTCAACATTTGTTCTATTAAACCAGTGTCGATCATAAGAGTTTGTTAATTTGGGGGTGGGATATTTCAGTAATTTGGTAAAGGGTTTTTCTGGGTGTTTGGCTTTTTGGTTTCAGGGTCAACTATTTTACCAGCTTCAATGAGATTTTGAATTTCATATTTGAGTCTGGTGCATTGGTCGGTATCATGTCTAATGACTTGGTGGTATTTATAATATAACTTTGGATTGGCATTAAGAAGTGGTGTTTTTGGTGGTAGAAGTTGGAGTAGTTTCTTCTCAATCAACTTCTCTAAGACTTTAGAGAGGGGTCTACCTAAATTGGAAAATCTTATGGGCTACCCAATAGTGTTGATCTGGACACAGCTGTTAGCTCCATCTTTTCCTCTAGATCTACCCCCAAATAATTTTCTCTCATATGCTACATCAGCTTCCTTCTATACCTAAACCTATAAAATTCTTCAAAATTTTGGATCCCTAAATCCTTTAGCTTCTTGGCAAGCGGTGGAGCACAACCTTCAATGGCTATCAGCAACTGGTCAGATAATCAGTAAAGGTTTCATTAAACTTTTGCTTGGTATTCTACAGATCCCTTAGTGACACTTCAAGTTGAGAATTCAGTTCATATTGCTTTACAAAGGCCGAACACAGCTCTTTCCAATCAGCTTACGCATGTGCCTCCAAGGAATAATACCAGCGGATTGGTGCCTCCTCCAAAGACATTGGGAATTGCTTGACAATTTATGTCTTGGTTAACCTCCTGGCCTTTATGTAAGTGACATACTGTTTGAGGTGTAAGTGGGGATCCTTTGTGCCAGAATACTTTTTCATATCTAGAAATTTGAATTTTTTGGGCAACGGGTCTTCATCTTCTAGATCTAAATCACTGTAGTCTAAGGAAGTATCCATTCCATTTTCCTTCATCATGAGCTGTATCTGAGATAGCAGTTTAACCACATCCTTCGCCCTGCCCGGCTTCTCAGGATTATTGGTAGGGTAAAGCTTTGGTTTGCCAGTTGGCTCAGCAAGCACAGTTTCCAGATCATCATCATCTTTGTCCCTGGGTTTGGTGGCAGTCTTAGCATTTAAATCGATGGGTTATTTTTGCCTAGCTATCTGTATCATCTCCCCCATCATTTCTCTCATGATATTTCGGGTTTCAGCTACTACCTCTTCTTTCAACTGTTTCTTGACGCTTCAGCATCAAAATCTGACATCTTTACACTAGGTTGTGGTACAGTTCTTATTAAGCGGCTTTTGTGGGTGCGTGTCCAAACAAAAGGTAACAGATCTATATTTGTAAAACAATGGGTTAGAAATATACATGACGTGTATGCATTATATGCAGGTATTTTTTTTATATTTTTTAAGGTATATTTACAAAAGAAAACTATTTATACACATACAAACAAACACAAATAGGTTTCAAAAAGTGGCACCTTCCAACCTTATTTCTCCCGCACACATATTCGATGGTGAGTTCCTTATCTTAGAATTTTTGGTCTGGGTTTTGATTATTATCGGGAGATAACAAAATCGACGTACATACAAATCTCTCAAGACGTTATCAATAAATAAGTAACAAATCTTACAAATAAAACCAAAGTCCAACATAACGGGCCATAATAGGGTGGTAGGGCCCAACCTAAAATAGTTCATTATTATTGGGCTCGAGCTTTATTAATAAGACTACTAAATGGCATCAAACACGTGCATTTTGGGAAAAACTTAGAGGAAGTTGCTAAGCCACTACATGAGATGGGTCTAGGGTTAAGTCAAAGGCTCCCACAGCTTCATACTTTCTTTCCGTCTCCCCATTCAAGAGTCCGAACGACGTATTCAATTATACTCCACTGTGAGTAACAATAGCTATATACCCTACCACCAGGTTTGAATGAAACACAGGCAGTATAACAACAACTATTGTTGGGTTATTTGGGACTGAGTGCACAATGTGTGAGAATGGTGTAGTGAATGCAAAAGAAATAATTAAATAATTGAAAATAATAAAATATAAAACACTTGAAATCAGTTTCTCTATCCCTAGTGGAGTCGCCACTGTAGGCGGTGGGGTTCAGCGCGAGCCCAAGTTTTTGACGACCACGGCACTGTGTTGGTTCAGGGCCCACTAGAATACGACTTTGGGCCTTTTGACAAGCTTGGGTCGGAGAATGGAGTTGCCACCCGGGTGAAATCCGAGACACTTTTACAGCAACTGGATCCTACGAAGGGAGCCCAGCAGCAGTTTTCAGAGATTGGGTCCGGAAATTGGGTATGGGCTTTTTTGAACGGCCCACCCGACCTTACGATCGGCCTCCGTTTGTGTTTTATGTTTTATTATTTTTAATTTTTTAATCATTTCTTTAATTACATGCAAATTACCATTTCCTCCAAATAATTTTCAATTTTACAATTAGGTCCAAGTTTTTTAATTAGTCAATTTACATGCAATTTTAATTCTGATTTATCACAAACATCGCAATTATTTCAACCACACCATCCACAATCAAGTATACATAAAATAACAATATTATAATAAAAAAACACACAAAGAAATAGGGGAGGAGAAATAAATTATATCCCTTTTATCATACACAAAAATAACAAAAATAAAAATTCAAAGTTCAAATTTAGTAGCCACAAGGCCACTAATAATCTGCAAAAGAAAATTCTCAATTAATTGTCCAAAAAATAAAACCTACAAAAAATTAATATGTTAGTACATTGAAAATAAATAACAAATAACAATAAAATTAAAATAAAGATGTAAAATAAATCTAATTAATTTCTAGAGATATGCAGATTAATTAAAATCTTGAACCATTTAAATAAATAAATATAGGCAGTAGAAAATGCATAGAAGCGGCGCCTCTTCTATAGAGACGTCGCCTCTTTGTTAGTTAACAGTAAAAATTTTGAATTTTTTTTTTTAAAAAAATCAAATCACATAGGCGACGCCTCTGTAAACAGAGGCGGCGCCTCTATGTAGAGGCGTCACTTCTGTAACTTCTGGCAGACTATCAAATTAAAAATTGTAAGAAAAAATGAGTGAGGAATTTACTGAAAATAATTTGGCCCTCAAAGTCTGATTCTAAACCACACAACAGCTTGGATTGGGATTCTAGCCTCTTTTCAAAACTCACTTTGATTCAATTGATGTTCTTCTGGTTATATTTTTCGAGATTTTTTCTGTCTTTTTTCATTTTTTCTTAAAAATTTTATTCCCTTTCTTCTGCAGAAATCGCTTCTATTTATAGAAGCTCTTTTCTCCCCCATTTTTCCCCACTCACCCACTTATTTTCTCCACATTCAGCCAACATTGTGGCTGAACGTGGGAGAGAAGTGTTGCAGAACGTGAGAGAAATCCCACGTTCTGTAATTTTTTTCAGAGCTGAGTCAATGAGGTGCCGCCTTACCAATGAGGCGGCGCCCCTATCATTTAAAACTGTAGAGGCGTCGCCTTAGTGAAGAGGCGACGCCTCCAACTCTCGTCCATGTACGATCCATACTAGATCTGACCAACTGCCTATCTTACCTCCTCTACGTTCTTGACAGCCCATCTTTGTCTCAGTAGAGTCTTTCAATGGCATGTTTTGGTCCTCTTCCCCATTATTTAGAAAAAGTGAGCCACCGGTTCAGGTACAAGATACTATCATTACCGCCTGGACAATTAGACATCCAACCCGTAATCGCAACGACCTAATTGCAAGAGCGGAGCTCTACCAACTGAGCTATATCCCCCCGAGCGAAATGGAAGCAGCCTAAACCGTGAAAACGGGGTTGTGGGAGAGCAATACAAGCGTCGTGCTGCTAGGCGAAGCGATGGAGTGCTGCATCCTAGATGGCGAGAGTCTAGTAGCCGAAAGCATCACTAGCTTACGCTCTGACCTGAGTAGCATGGGGCACGTGGAATCCCGTGTGAATCAGCAAGGACCACCTTGCAAGGGTAAATACTCCTAGGTGATCGATAGCGAAGTAGTACCGTGAGGGAAGGGTGAAAAGAACTCCCCGATCTATGACTTCTACGGGTTTGAGCTTTGGGCTTGTTGGGTCGTGAGCTTCTCCCCGATGGGCGAGAATCCAATTTTTGCTGAATTGGGCTTAATTTACCAATTTTATCATTAGATTTTGTCTCACGGACGGGGCTAAATTATGTGTCCATAAATATTACAATAGAAATATAATAAAATTTTTAATGTTGTTTAAAAAAAGTCTTTTAATATTTTATTTAAAAATATTATAAATTTTTAAAATTTCACGTATAAGATGTAATTTTCAAAACCAAGCATTTTATGATGTGCGTTTTATATAACTTCTTCCCCTTCCCTCTCAAAATTCCCTCCAAAATAACACGCCTCCAATAGTTCCCACTCGAACCCCACCATCACTGAATCGACGGACGACGAACCACTTAGATCAAACCAAACCCACCCTCAATGGCATCTACCTCGGCTTCCCGTAGCGGTGGTGCAGCCGGTAGAATCAGAAACTTAGCCTCAACACTCGCCGCCGAAAATCAGACTCTCCGCTCTGTAAGTTATAACAATGTTCCATTTTCATTTCATTGAACACTGTAGGAACCTAAAGTTTTGAACCCAAATTTGTCACTATTTGTTAAATTTATGTAGTCATATGCAAAAATTACGATATTTATATTTTAGTTTTCTAATTCCAATGCAAATAAAATCAGTGTCTTAAATTAACTATAGGTTTCACAAAAACTAGGGTTTTTATTTTGAATTTTTTGGTAGGCAAACCAAACAAGGAATTTTATTTTGAATTTTTTCTATCTTAAAAAATATAATTCATTAATTATTTTGTTCAGAACAGGAATTTTGCATCAGAAATGTGCTTAAACTGTGCTTCATGTTCGTGGATTTCATAACCTTGGCTTTATTGGATTCTTTATTGATTGCAAGGGATGTTAACCAGATAATAGGAGTCTATAATTTATGTTTTATCTTGTATTTTATGGAATGTGAAATTTAATTTCTTGTTTCAGGAAATTTTGAAGGCTTTGCTTATGATGAAGAAAATTGCAGTTGATCTGGAGAATGATCATGATTCTGCTAAGGTGTTTCAAAGCTTTTGTTTGGAGATGCTTGCATGCTGATGTTCTACTAGTTAGGTTCATTCGATTAAGAAATTATACTTTCTGGCTATTCGGTAGTCAGCAAGTCAAGAAGTAAAAATCATTTTGCTTTAAGTCATACCTTTTGTTTAAACCAACTGAGGGCTGAAAACTTTTTTTTTTCTCCTTAAGTTTGGCTTACTTGTAGATTTTTCGCAGGCTTGGAGTGTGTTTCTGGGCCTAGTATTTAGCCAGTTATTTTGCACTAGTTTGTTTCGTTTGTTACTTTTTTCTTTTGGCCCCAACCTGGTTGGGGTGAATGGTTTGCTTTCATTGGTTATTTGCTTGTTTAGCTAGGATTTGCTAAACATACTATCTGGTTTTGTTTCTCTCGTCTATAAACATATTATCTGGTTTTGTTTCTCACCCCTTTTTATGCTATTTTACACATGAATCTGCTTAACTAACAATTGTCAAATTTGAAGGTGATGAGATTCTTAACTTTTGCATATTAAACTTATTATAGCTTAAATATTCCAGGTAAAGGAACTTGAAAATGCTGTTACTCAGTTGGTGGAGTCTTACGAAGACTGTGGATATCATGAATCAGCAATTGAATCAGTTGGAAATACATACCAGCCTGGGGCAGAGGTGTTTGAATTGTTGCTAGCATACTCATTTTCAATTTTTGTTCATTTATGTCTTTTACACTTTAATCATGATATCTGACTTACTGGTATGATGTTTAAATCACAGTTAACAGATTTCAAGAAGTTGCTTCATGCTGAGTTTGAGAATCTTAAGTCTGGTTCATCATCTGCTTCCCAGAAAGACATACTTTTACGTCAGTTTAGAGAAGCTGTTTGGGTATGTTTTCCAGAAAGTTTAAGGCAATTCTCAGATAGTTTCTATTGGTAAAATGATCCTCATTTCTTGTTGTTTATTATTGCTGTCCTTAGCTGTGAAAGCATAATTTCTTCGTGTGTTGCATAATTGAAGACTAATATCAAAATCCAAGCCTTTTATCATTAGCATGGTTGTTCTGCAAGTATAAATAATTTTCACGTGATATTGTATTATTTATAAGTAAATATGAAACTTGCATGCTAAGTCATAGAACTGGAGCATGTAGTTCCAAAAAGTGGGAAAAAGCACAAGAAAGAAAAAATATTCTATAAATATCATTACATTGATCAAGTTGAAGACTTCTGTTGGTGTTTTCCTGATTACAATTGTTTCCTTAATGTTTAGAAAGCCTGACTAGTTGGTGTAATAATTTAGAATTACGTCATTTGAGAGACCTTGGATGTGTATTGGTCTATTATTGATTTTGGAAGTATATTAAGCAATTGTGCGTCCCATCTCACAAAAGGATGAAAATTGATGGGTTTGTTCAAGCATCATTCTTAGCTTAGATGATAATATGTTGTTTCTTATAGGTTTTTGGTGCACGGGCCATAATTTACTGCATATATTAATGAATTAATAATTAAATATGCTGAAATTTCGAGATGGATTTCTTGATGTTCTAATCTTCAAACGTATTTCTTCATTGAAGTTGATCTTGCAGCTCAGTTGGCATTAACTTTAGTACATTTGATTTAGGATTTTTTCAATTTCTGAATATCCACCTAATTTTTTGTTTTTGTGAATTTCACTTTGCTGAAACTCCCTTCACTGCTTGGGCACCTATTAACATTCAATTACATCAAATTCTTTTTCTTAATTTTTTCCACTTCAGTATCTGGTTTAATTGGCATGTCTTGACAGAGAAAAGATTCTCCAGTGATGTCATTGCATCTTCAACCCTGATTTGTATATTGGATAAAAGGATTTTGGTTTTACATTGTTGGCCTTGCATACACTAGTAGTTTGTTTGCTGTGGTGGTTGTAACTACCTTTGAGACAATTACTCTTTTGAATGTTTTGGTTGAAAACATGCTCGGATTGGGATACGCCAGTATAGATAATGAGGCCAAGTTACAGCATATATGCATTTCTATAGACACACACACACAAAAGAAACCATTTAAGGTTTCTGTACTTGTAGTGTGTACTTTACATATTTTCATATTATATTTACTGCTAGAGTTGTATCTTGCGGTATTTGCACCTGTTAAGAATATTTTCATAATTATGCTGAGGTAAACTCTTTAAAAACTTCAATTCACAATACTTCATTTCTACTTTGTTGCATGAAACCTTAGCCAAAATTATTTTTGACTAAATCATTGAAGCTGTTATTCTTTTACTTTTGTTGCTGAATATTCTGAACTTCATTATTTTTTATTACTTCTCGCAATAATGTTTAGGAAAAGCCTTCCCATAAAAAATAGAACTAACTAATTCATCACAAGAAAGGCTGAGGAGAAAGGTGTGGATATGTTTGAATTTGGGCCTCAAAGGTTAATTTTTTAATCCAATTGAGTTCCATCGGAAGTTGGCTGTAGCACTATTATTAATAGTTCCCACTTTAATCCTGTTAGTAAACAACAGACTCCAGAACCCAAAACAGTGCTAATTGCAGTTACTTTTTGTATAATTGAGCCAAACAAACAAATCAACCTATTTCACTATTGGTGTCAGATTTAGGTCATGACAAGAACTGTACAAGATGTGTCTGACAAGTAGGGTTTTTGAAGTATACTTGCTATAGGATGATGCAATTGGTGGTTCAATCAGGTAGCATGGTTTTGATAGGGAATGTATGGAAACAGGCAGCGAATGGATGGGAATCATTGCTCCATATTCAACATGCATGGTTTCTAATGCACTAATGTGATGCTGGTCACTTGCTTCATATTTTATCATCTTGTTGGTTTCTTGATTTCAATGTGTCCACCTATATTTTTATTTTTTGTTTGCTGACACTCAGACAGACATGAAAGCACCTTTTCTTTACTGTACTTGTGTTATTTTTGGAAATCATATAGTGTTCTGTGCTATACTTCTCAGGATGTTCATCATAAAGGGCAACCAATGCCAGGTGAAGAGCAGGAGGACATTGTAATGACAAGTACCCAGTCCAACCTTTTGAATATCGTTTGCCCACTGAGTGGAAAGCCTGTTACTGAACTAACACAGCCAGTTCGCAGGTATGTATTCTTGCTTGAAGTTTAAGTTCTTTTGCTAATATTGCTTATTTTTATCTGGGTCAACTGCTAAAGTTATTGGCTGTCATTTGTGACTTACCATCTGAACCAACTTGAGCCAAAGGAAAAAGTGTTAGGTGGGGATGCTGAACATGGAAGACCTGTAAGCATGCCTAAATAGATTCATGCTTTTTTTTCCATGTATGGGTTGTTGAAGTTGCCAGTGGTTTTATTTTCTGAGATTTGGCTGCTAAACGTTTTTGTTTGTTCTTTGCTTATTAAGTACTCAGTTTTAACTGTTCTTAAGTCAAGGAACTAATGTATTGTAGTTTAGGGAAGATGAGTGAGGGATAAATAGTAGAAAAGCACTGCTCTTCCTCCCATCCAGCCAGCTTTCCCTCATTTCTTTTGGCATAAATCAAGCTATTCATATTTCTGCTAGACAGTTATTCTATTAGTCCTAGTGCTAATATATATTTCCACTAACGTAGGGTCTGTTTGGTTCATGAAAAATAATGGTGGGAACCTGATTTTGATTCCTAGTTTTTGGTTTGCTAAAATTTACACCAGAAATGGGATTCCCCCATCAATGAGAATCACCCATTCCCCCTACACCTCTAAGGAATTAATTCTTATTTCCAGGGAATAAGTCAAACTAACTATAAATTGGTCAAAGATTTAAATATTGGTGTATGACCTATTTGTCTATAAAACCTCTAAACTTTTAGTTTGAATCTATTTTAGCACTACAATTAACAAATCAGAGGTTAAATAGATTGAAAATAAAAGTTAAATGATGTGATATATTAAATTGATAGTTGAGGGGTACTAGTGAAGAAATGGATAACGTTTAGGGGTGAATAAATGTTTAATTATGCATTTTGCCTTATTTTTAATGGAATTTGTGTTTTTAAGTGAAAACAACGTTTTTTAAAGTAATTATTAACTTAATGCACTAAATATTGAAATTCGTTCTTCATTTACCACTAATTTGGCTCATTTTGTTTATTATTATTTAAAATTCATGGTAGTGGCGGATGAGACTGTCCGATACTGTTACATAGATATCAATAGAAATGCTTCATGATACCATTATATAAAACCCTGTTGTTTTCACATGTCTGAAGTTAGGATGTGATAAATTAATTAACACTTCTGTTTATGAATATTTTGGAAATATACTACCTGATTTTTATAGTTATGACAATATATTATTAAAATTAATGCTTGTAGCATAGTGTCAAAATTATTGTATCTTTAAATATAGTTTTTTTTTTTTTAAGTTATCTCCCCATCCACATGCTCGTGTGCCATCTTTGTATGTGATGTTTCCATTATCCGAAACCTCAAACATAGATGATGCATAATCAGTTCATCATTCTTTTTGGTAGAGATATTATCTCATCTTTCGATGGCTGAATAGCAGTAAAAATAGGCAGCCAACAAATGAATTATCAGAAAATAGACAAATGGTACCTTGAATAACTTTTTTGTGCTTGTCAGCCTGTGTTAATATGTGGAAATTTTTTTTCCTTTATCCATAAATAATATGGCTTTGCTTTGGGTCAACCCACCATGGGTGTCCCAAATCCTAATTCCAACACCTTGTTTGTTGCCCATTGCTCAAAAGCAGAACTTAATCTGCTGAGTTTTTTATGGGTCTGCCGTTCAGAATGCCTTACCGGAGGGTGCTGCATAAGCTGTCTCCCACCAGTCCCGATAATATTGGCCAGTAATATGGAACTATTAACATTGCTGAATTGTTTATACTGTAATCTGTTGTACTGACAATGAACCTACCTTCTTTTTGCAATACTAATGCTTTTCTATGATTCCCTTCTATTAGTGTGGAATGCAAGCATATTTATGAGAAGAAGACAGTCATGCAGCACATAGCAAATGGGAGAGGACAAGCCCAATGCGCCATTGCAGGTATTCAATTTTGTGTGAAATTTAATTCTGTGTGCCTGTCTATCTAATACATTTTTTTCCTACCAGGTTGCCCTAAGATTTTGCGGGGAGAAAAATTATTGTGTGATCCATTATTACTTGTTGAAATTGAGGAAATGCGATCCTTGAGACAAGCTGCTAAGAATAATGTGGTAGAAGATTTCACTGACCTCAATGAAGAGGAGGATAACTGATAAAGATTACTTAGTTGAAGATATTAATCATAGTGAACATCAAGATTCTGAACGCTAATTAGTCTTCTTTTCTGTAATCTGCTGTGCATGTTAGGAAGAAATGAAATTTTATCGTCTCTTTCATCATACTCATCGCGCGCGCTCTTTTGGATTCAAAGCTTTGGCTTGAATACTGGTCAAAGCTGTAGAAAGTTGCTATGATTTCCGGTTAGCCTTGTACGAATCTGTGGAGGAAATTTGGGCAAAAATGCATTCTGAGATATCATTATTATTATGAAAGCTTTTTGATGATGCCTATTTGCTTGGGATTTGGGAGAAAATGAAAATGGGATACGTCAATTATTTGTCACAAATTCAATAATTTGATATAATACGCTCGATTTAGGTAATAATTTCTCGTCTAGTAATATGGTCCATTTATACGTTTCTTTATTTCTTGGTACAGCCAATAACGTAGCACTGATTGAACAAAAACTGTATAAACAAAAATCAGTAGTGTGTTTGATAAAATTCAGTTTCTCCTAGAAATTCAGTTGGTCTGATTTTACTGGTTCAGATATTAATAGTTTGATCAAATCTAGTTTTCTTTTTCTGAAAATAAATGCTGGTTTGCATTAATATTAAAGTTGGGGAAGGTCCCCTGTTACAGCATCTTTAGCACAGATAGGAACATCATAATGAAAATCCTCGTGAGTTTGCAAAGTCCACTTAGCTAACAGATAGGGCAACATTGTTGTTGGAACGATGCACAAACTTGAAAGCAACTGAATCAATTTGCTTTGACATATCAGAGATGTCATCACAAACAAGATCATGAATGGAAAGTCCAGAATGCTGTCCCTGCAGAGGAGATATAATCAGGAGAGAATCCGATTCACATATAATATAAGCATAAACCAAAAGAATTGCCGTAGCTTCTGCTTTCTCAACATCAAAGAATGCCAATATGGTTTTTCCTACTGAGAACACTACCTTGCCCTCCGAATTCCGAGCTACCACTACCAATCCCAACTTCTGCGTCAGAGTTAATTTTAACGGAACCAACCTGAGGAGCGAAATTAAAGTAATAGTTAAAGATTGATAATCAAGTACAAAAAAATCGCAGTAAAACATTAAAAAGCATGTCTTGAATTAAACTTTAACATATTTAGGAAGATGCATATGAAGGAAAGTATGTGTAGAGAAACAATGAAAATGCGGAATTTAAAATTTTTCATTGCATGCAACATTTGCATCAATACATTACACTTCCATGCCCTATAGATCATATCACATGCACTCTTACATAGCTAAATATGCATAATGAATAATATATCAACAACATAGCAACCAAATCATGCTTTCAAGAAGAAGACCTAACAACTAAGAGATATTGTAACACTTACAAGACTCCTTAGTTGGTAGCACGCTCGAAAAGCTTTGGTTGTTGGTGATCTACAAGCTTGAGCTCCCTAAGTGTGAAGCCTCTAGCTTGAAACACAAGGTTGGCAAGGA